>LPNX010386314.1:224643-269643 GCA_001517045.1 Pseudotsuga menziesii | reverse complement strand
ATCATCATCACTGGATCATACTCGATCTGAAACATCACTGGATCATACTCGATCTGGAACATCACTGGATCATACTCGATCTAGAACATCTCTGGATCATACTCGGTCTGGGACATCACTGGATCTGGATCATCACTCGATCTAGATCATCACTACTGGATCTGGATCATCACTCGATCTGGATCTCTCGAAGTCATCATAACTGGATCTGGATCATAACTCGATCTGGATCTTCTCTGGTCACCATCATATGTGATATCTCATGATTCTTCTCATCACAGGAAGTTCTATAGAGCCAACCTTCTTTCATGTTGGGTGTATGCCTACTTCCTTGTAGGTCTTTGGTAGCCCTTACATCTGACCTACTCGTCAGGATGGCCAGCACTCACATCTGACCTGCTCATCAGAAAGGCGGTAGCCCTTACATCTAACCTACTCGTTAGAATGGCTAGCACTTACATCTGACCTACTCATCAAAAAGGCGGTAGCCCTTATATCTGATCATATAGGACCTAATCCTACAGTCACATCAAAATGGCCAGCACTCACATCTGACCTACTTGTCAGAAAGGCAATAGCCCTTACATCTATGTAGGAGCTCATCCTACATCAGAATGGCCAGCACTCACATCTGACCTACTCGTCAGAATGGCCAGCACTCACATCTGACATGGGAGGAACTTAATCCTTTAGCCATGACAGAATGGTTCAACCCTTACATCTGACCTACTCATCAGAATGGCCAGCACTCACTTCTGACATGGGAGGATAGTAATCCTTTAGCCATGACAGAATGGCTCAACCCTTACATCTAACCTACTCGTCATAATGGCTATGGATCTCAGCACTCATATCTGACATGGAAGGAACCAATCCTCTCACCATGACAGAATGGCTCAGCCCTTACATCTAACCTGCTCATCAGAATGGCTTCTAGACTGATCACTTCCCCTTGGAAGGGACCTCAATCTGGAGAACACCAAGCTTCTCCCTGACGTGCTTGAACTTCACTCTGGCTAGTGGCTTCGTCAACACATCAGCTATCTTATCGTCCATTGCAACATACTGGAGCTTCACTACTCCCCTCTGCACCATATCCCTGATATAGTGATACTTGATCTCCATATGCTTCGACTTGTCATGGAACATTGGATTCTCTAACAACTTCACGCAACTCTGGTTGTCACAATGTATACAAGTAACATCCATCTGGAGATCAAATAAATTAGATAGTAGCTTCCTTAGCCATACTGCCTCACAACTAGCTGAACAGGCTGCGACATACTCTGCTTCAGCTGTACTTAGTGCCACGCAATATTGCTTCCTACTAAACCAAGAGATCACACCTGATCCCATACTGAAGCAACACCCTGAAGTGCTCTTCCTATCGATGGCACTACCTGCCTAATCTGAATAAACATAACCCTCTAGGTTAATCTTCTGATTTGCATCGTACTTGAGCCCATAATCAACTGTACCCCTCAGGTACCTCAGAACATGCTTTGCAACAATCAAGTGAACATTTCTCAGATCTATCAAGAAATGGCCCAAGGTTTTCACAACAAAGCAAATGTCTGGTCTCATATTCGTCAGGTACATCAAGGACCCAATAATTTGATGATACATCGTAGCATCAACCGACTCTGATGAAGAATCACTCAATACCTTCAGGTTCAATGCCATAGGTGTGGCCATAGCCTTGTAGTCCATCATCCCAAACCTCTTTAGGATCTCTACTGCATACTTCCCTTATCCAAGAAAGATTCCATCCGCACTCTGCCACACCTCCATACCTAGAAAATAATGCATCATTCCCAAGTCCTTCATCTCGAACTCGGCAGCAAGCTTTCTCTTCGTATAAGCAATCAACCCATCCATACCCGTCACAAATAGATCATCTACATACAGTAGAAGCATCACTGGGTTTCCATCTTCAACCTTGTAGTAAAGGTTGGAATCTACTTTACTTTTGGTAAAGCCCAAACTGGATAGAAAGCTGTTAATTATGCCATACCATGTCCTAGGTGCCTGTTTCAAACTGTACAGGGATTTCTTCAATCTGCACACATGAGACTCCCTATCATGTGTCTCAAAACCGATTGGCTATTCTACGTACACTTCCTCTTCCACTACACCATTCAACAAAGCAGTCTTGATATCCATCTGGTGTATCTTCCATTTCATCACTGCAGCCATAGCAAGTACTGATCTGATGGAAGTGTATCTGGCTACAGGTGCAAAGGTTTCTTCATAATCTATTCCTTCTTTCTGAGAGAAACCCCGAGCCACAAATCTTGCCTTATATTTTTCTATGCAACCGTCTACATCATGTTTGATCTTGTAGATCCATTTGGAAGTTACAACTGACTTCCCTTTTGGTCTTGGGACAACATCCCAAACATCATTCTTCATGATCGATTGATATTCTTCGATCATAGCATCCTTCCATTCTTTCCGTTCTGCCGCTTCTTCATAACTGGAAGGTTATTTATCAATGAAATCACATAGTAATGCTACATACCCGGAGCAGGATCTGGTCCTCTTTCTTTCTCTGTGATTCTCTTTTGGAGCCCCATATCTTTTTGCACCTTGGATAAGTTCTCGTACCCAAGCAGGTTTCCTCTTATGAGGATTCTTCTCTAGAGGTGGATCTACAGGTCTTTTTGGTTCTTCAAATTCTCGATCTTCTTCTTGAGCTTCTTCATTCATGGTTGTATCATGAATTCTTGGTGCTCCTACTTCTTTGGATTCTTCAGCAGGTTTTTTTCTGGATTTGTTGTAAGCTGTATCTTCATCAAATGTCACATCCCTACTAATGTCAATCTTCTTGAATCCTGGGAAATATATTCTATAAGCATTCGAGCTTTTAGAGTATCCCACAAATATACCCTTCTTTCCTGAAGGATCTAATTTAGTCTTCTTCTCTTTTGGAATGTGTATGTACATAGGACAGCCGAATATTCTGAGATGGCTGACTTCTGGTTTCTTTCCAGAGAAGACTTCTTCAGGAGTCTTGTTCTTGAGTACTCTATGTGGAGTACGGTTTTGTACATACACTGTTGTTTTGGAAGCTTCCGCCCAAAGATGCATAGGAAGGTCCTGATCATGAAGCATTGCTTTTGCAGCGTCCATGATAGTTCTTTTCTTTTGTTCTGCAATCCCATTATGTTGTGGATTATAAGGAGTAGACAACTCCCTCTTAATCCCTGATTCTTTTCATAGATCTTTGAACTCATTTGAAGTGAATTCTCCGCCATTATCTGATCGAAAGGTCTTGATCTTCTTTTCAGTGTGGTTCTCGACCAAGTCTTTGAATTCCTTGAACTTGTTGAATACTGCGTCTTTGTTCTTCATGAAATAAACCCATGTCTTCCTAGAAAAATCATCAATAAAAGAAACATAATATGCATACCTGCTTAGTGAGTTTGATGACATAGGACCGCATACATCGAAGTGGATGATTTCCAAGATTCCTTTTGCTTTGCTTTCGCTGCTTGGAAATGTCTTCTTTGTATTCTTTCCTTTCACACATCCTTTGCAGACCCCATCATGTTTTGCTTGGATTTCTGGAAGACCTTCAACATCTTTGCTTGCAATAGGTAGTACTCTGTAATGCACATGTGCAAGGCTTCTATGCCAAAGTTCACTTGGATCTTCTATGTCATGGACCAAGGCTTGTTCTAGATGACCCTTTAGTTTGTACAATCCTCCTTCGTGTTCTCCAATCACCACCGCATCATCGATAGTCTTTCCTTTTGGCCACATGATGACTTGACCATCTATGAATGCAACCCTCATTCCTTTTGCATCTAATGTCGATATGGAGAGGAGGTTCTTCTTGAGTCCTGGGGCAAACAATACTTCTTTCATTGTTAGAGACTTTCCAGAGTCTAGCTTTAAGGAAGATTCCCCACTACCTTTTATTGGATATTGGTAGTCATCTCCTAGCTTCACCTTGTGAGGTGATTCATGTTCTGACAGTCTCACAAAGGATTCCTTGAATCCTATCATATGTTTGGAGGCCCCACTGTCTATAAGCCAATCATCACTTCCCTGAGTAATGTTACCTGTGAGAGCAGAAATCAAAATATATTCATCCTCACTTGAAGAATCTTCACTTTCATATCTGGTTCTCTTCTTGGATGGTTCATCATCCTCTGTAGCATGAGCATGATGTCTTCTTTTGCTGCTCTTCTTTGATAGCTTTGGTTTCTTAGGATAATTCTTTGCA
Source organism: Pseudotsuga menziesii (assembly GCA_001517045.1). NCBI lineage: Eukaryota > Viridiplantae > Streptophyta > Pinopsida > Pinales > Pinaceae > Pseudotsuga > Pseudotsuga menziesii. The sequence goes on along the minus strand of LPNX010386314.1, from coordinate 265,412 downwards.
TAATTTCCTCCTTCATCACATATATAACATATGACCCTAGACAAATCTTTTCTAGTGTTATCTTTGTGATAGTGCTTACCTCTAGGGTGACGAGATCTTCTTTTGGTTGACTTGGAGTGTACCGTGGGAGCTTGATCTTCAGTTCCCATCTTTTCTTCTTGAGCTGCTATCTATTCTTCTTCTTGAGAACACTCTTCCCATAGTCTGTTGAACTTGACTAACTTCTTTCTAGCACAGATTCCTTGGATGAAAGAATCCCATGACCTAGGAAGGCCGTTCAAGGTAGTCATCACAATCTCTGCATTTTCCACTTCTTCATCTACTGCTTCTAGTTGTTCCTTGATTTGAGAAACTCTTGTGAATTAATACTGGATTGTTTCTACATTCTGAATCTTCACATTCTTTAGTTGGTTTCTCAGAGTCATCTTCCGGTTTATGTTCTTCCCTTCAAACAATTTGGTTAGCGCATCAAACATAGCTTTAGGTTTCTTGAGAGAGGACACCTAAGGGATAAGGTGATCCTTGATAGAATCAGCAATGACCCTCTTTTCCATAACCAACTTCTTCTTATGCAGGGCCTTAGCCTCATCTCCCTCTAGAACTGGAACCTCCTCATAGATGTAGGAGTCTAACTCATTTTCTTCCAGGACCAGGGAGATCCTATACTTCCAAGATTGAAAGTTATCAGCTCCCTCAAGATTTTCATCAAGCTTGGTATGATGAGACATCTTAACTGAGAACCTCAAATGGAAATACAAAATATTTTAGATCTTACCAGGTCAAGATGTCGGATCTGAATTTTGAGCTGAAATCCTGCAGAGCTGGTTTAGGAGCAAATTAGGGTTTTGCTTTTACGGAGTTCTATCCACCCAAATGCTTTGAAATTTATCCCTAACTTCAATTTTGGGGAGGAGATCAATCTAGGCCTAGGTTCACTGAAAAATTCCTCTTCTGTGAAAATCCCTAATTTTCGGCAGCAGTGTCAGGTCCAAAACTGAAAAACCTCAGAATTGAATTCTACTTCAACAGAAAGATGCGCCCTAAGGAGGAAAGTTATTCCACATTACTTTTGCTGAAAATATGTGGAGAGAGATCCACAAATTAGGAATCCCTAGTTCCCGCAGCTGCACAGTGTCTTCTTCTTAGGTTAGCTCTGATACCATGTTAGTTTTTCAACATTTAAGCTAGCATTATATGGATCTTTAACTAAGAGAACAACAAGCACAGCAATCAAACACAAGAGACAATTAACACATTGTTTTTCCTCAGGGAAACCATAAATGGAGAAAACCCCGCAACTTCCTCAGAGATAGAATCAACACAAAAGGTAAAATCGCAAAACAGTAAGATGCACTCCCAACAGCAGTAACCTTCTTCTTCTCTAGCCCCAATGTCTTCTCCTTCCTCAACTATGCGCTACACTTGAGTGTGTATGTGATGTGTGCTAAATAGAGAGTCCAGCTCTCTGTTTATACTAATCCCGACATGACTAAAACCCTACTAGGGCCAACCTCTACTAGGAGAGTCTAATAACCCTAGTGCCCTGGAACTATGGGGACTTTAACCCTTAGACAATCGGATGGTTACCCATAATGACTTGACATGACTTGTTTACATTATTGATTCTCCCAATAGGAACATCAGGGCATGACATGACATGATAACATCCCAGAATAAACATCGGGTTACAATAGATAAGAAATACAAGTGAATACATTCCAAAGTTACAATTACATCATTATCATCATCATGATCATCTTCATCGACATCATCATCATCTTCATATTCATATTCATCATCATCATCATCATCAACATCATCATTAAAATTATTTTTAAAATTAAAAATAAACCTAGATCAATTTAGTTACTTCATATAATCATCATCATCTTCATCAGTATCATCGTCATCATCATCATCATCAACAGCATCATCATCGTCGTCGTCGTCGTCATCAACATCATCATCCATCATCATCATCATCATCATCATCATCATCATCATCATCATCATCATCATCCATCACCATCATCATCATCATCATCATCATCCATCACCATCATCATCATCATCACCATCACCATCATCTTCATCTTCATCATCATCATCTTCATCATCATCACCATCATCATCATCGTCATCATGTTCATCATCATCATCATCATCATCATCATCATCATCTTCATCATCATCGGCATGATCATCATCTTCATCATCGTCGACATTATCATTATCTTCATCATCATCATCATCATCATCATCATCATCATCATCATCATCATGTTCATCATCATCATCATCATCATCATCATCATCTTCATCATCATCTTCAACATCATCATTAAAATTATTTTTAAAAATAAAAATAAACCTAGATCAAATTAATTACTTCACATCACCGTCGTCGTCATTGTCATCTGTATTTCGTCGTCATTGTTTCATATTCATACTTGCAATGATACTTCTATATTTTATTTACTTTCTTGTTAGACAATATGTTTTTCTTGAGTTCCTTTACCATCTTAGGTAATTTGATACAGTAGTGGAGAAGGTGTGCAAACCATTTTTTGTAAAACATTCCTACTTCAATGATAGAAGACAATGTAAATACACAAGCACTAACAAATGAAATATAAATGATCCAAAAAATTACAACTTCTTCAATATGCTGATAATTTACTAACTTGGAAAGAATGCATAATACCAAAATTATAATACCATCATCTAAATTAAAAATTCATACTAACATAGAGGTGTGAAAATTCATTATGTATTGTGTAATAATCCATTAAGTTAACAAAAATGGGCTTCATGGATTTGGATGAAGCTCAAGGTTACATCCAATTGTTACATCCACAAGTAGAAGCCATAGGGTTGCCTTCGGTCATGTGTAGATTTGAAAATAATCTCATTTTTCTAATTGTTAATTTGTATATATTGGTTCTTTATATCCTTAAGGTCACAACACCAAATATGTCTCATTTTACTTGAATTCATATTATTAAAGAATATTTAAAAACCAATTTATGTATTTATTAAAGGTTAAACAATCCAACTAGCATAACTCAATCCAAAAAGATCCATTTGTTTTTATATTTTGCACCATTCTTCAAATGGTCCCTTCTTAAGTTTAACAAAGCATAGTCCAAAAATCAAATCTTTATCATAATATATTTATGTAAACCAATTTATGTCATGAGATTTGTCTTTGTAGCTTAATTCTGGGCCAATGTGGAACCACATGTGACATAAATAGGGAATATTTATCTACGAAGTTTTTATCGTCGTCATTTCAAGTTTTTTTCTTACAAGGAACTTGTGGGCCAATGATTCCCTATGTAGGAAATGTATGATAAATTGGGGTTTTGCACATTGTACATGGGATCACATGCATGGTCCTAACCAATGCATGCATATAAGTGAAAAACATGCCCCCTAATCCTGAACCTGTATCTCTAGGTACATACCCTTGATCCTTGTATCCCTAACTACATACCCGTAAACCCCTTATCCCTATCCCTGGCCCTAGATAACTCCCTACAAAAACTCCTCTTTTAATATCATAGTTGGTTAAGCATTGGAGGGTTCTATGAAAAACCATGACTATGAAGACCTAGTCTCTACCCATAATCCCATTAACCCTTATCCCAAATTCCATACCACATCAACTCCATCTTAAAACAATGTAATCTCTATATCTATTTACATATATCATTTTAAATCCTACCTATCTATTTATGAAATGTATAGAAAATAAAGATTTATTTTTTAACTATATTGTGTCATATTCTCTTAGGATCCATTCTTATAGTATCCTAATTGTTTAGGGATTATAGGGTTAGGGACTAACCCTGGTTGTGAACCCCTAACCTCTACCCATGCCCCCTAATTCTGAACCATTAAATTATATCTATACCCCCTAACTATGAAACTTTAACCTATACCCATACAACCTAACTATGAACCCTTAGCTACTAATAAATATTAGAGAGTTTTATAAGCTTATTAAATGGCACTATATACTAATGTGATCAGAGGTTTAAGCACGGTTTTTATTGATATTTCGCATACCATTCCAAAAACATGTACAGATAGCTTGCGCTTGTAGGGTTCCAATACCTATCCAGAAGTCCAGTTTGATAGGGGCTCCAACACTCTTCTTTGGGAGAATTTAGGTCGAGCTCCAACACTCCTTCCCTCTCATCATAGCTCGCATAGGTCACAAAGTTTGCATAAGAGTTGGCGGATCTAGAAGGTCATAGAGGTCACCACAGAGGTCGCAAAGGAGGTCAAGTAGTTCACAAAGGAGGCCAAGGAGGTCAAGGACTTCATAGAGCAGGTTAGGGAGGTTAAGGAGTTTGCAAAGGTCACCACGAAGTTCGTAAAAGAGGTCAAGGAGGTTGAGGTGTTCACATAGGAGGTTAAGGAGGTTTAGGAGTTCATAGAGGAGGTTGAGGAGTACACAGAGGAAGTCAAGGAGGTTGTCGAGGAGGTTGAACATCCACAAAAGATGCAATGCCTCCAAAATTGGTCAGTGCCCACACTTACTTCACCTAAAATTTATGGGTTTGACATAATGTGCTATATATTTTGGTTGGACGCCATTTTTGTGTGAAATTCGCCTTTAATTCTTCACGAATCCGCATTTTTCAATCGTCATAGATATGACCATAATGATCAGTCATGGTCTTCCCTTCCCATAGGTGTATAATCTAAGACTACATACAAAGGAGACCTATAAGACGATGTTTCAAAACCCCATACCTCGATTAATAGTTGTTCCTAGTATAGGGGAAATGGACATTTATATTGATATTTACAATCAATTAAAACCCTCTATTTCCACCTAGGTCTTGTTGACAAGAATGATTCAAATTGATTATATCCCGATTACGTCAATTTTGAAAAATCATTCAAGATTTTGAAAGAAGGGATATAAATTTATAAATATGGCCTAATATGCATAAGAATATTGCATGATTATGTGATCAAAAGAGAGAAAATGAGAGAACCAGAATCACTTGTCCCATAGAAAAAAGACACCTACAACAACCAAGTACTTATCAGCCTCCTCCCCTCACTTGAAATCTACTTGAAATCTCCCAACTATGTTCAAGTTAGCGTTGCCATAGGGTTGAAAATTAATATGTTAATATTATACCATAACTTACTCTCCAATATTGTCTTACTCAACATAAATTACTCAACATGTCAAGTAATCTATAGTAGAGAAAATAAATTGGGTAACTCTAACAGTATTAATTAACAGAACAAAGTGAATCATTGGTTGGTTGTCCATAACAAAGTGGCATCTGATTTGCTTAATGTAGTGAATGCAGCACAAATCCTCACTCAGTTTATACTGGTGGCACAGAGAATTCATGATTTCAAGGCTAAAGTCTTGACTTGGATTGTTTTGTAACAAAAGAAAGTAAATTTTTCTACTGCACCAATAACCATCATCATCATCATCATCAATGATGGTAGTTTGTTCAAGTTTCTTCCCTTTGTGGTCACATCATATTGTTCTCTTGATTTTTAAATCAATTAATATAGTAATGCAAATCGCTATAGTGCTATCATATTTGGCCATACTTTTTCCAAACTTTATGCCACAGTTTTGAGTACGTGGATTTAAGAGAATTTGGAGAAGAAAAAACTCAATACTAAAGGACACCTGAATTTCATGAATTTCTACCAGACTATTGATGACATTTTCTCATGAATTGGATGGTCACTTTCAACTGTTTTCTTCACCTTCTTGTCAATATTTCTCTCATGATTTTGGGCAGCTTCATTTTGATTTTATTGGAAAATAATTCCAACCAAGAAACCCTATATTTTTAGATGCATGTATGGGTAAAGGATCAACTCTTGAGCCATTTTTTAGGCTGGAAATGAGATAGCACAACAAAGTTTTGTCGCTGATTTTTCCAGCCATCTTCACCATCTCAAATTTTGGAAATTTCATGTAGATTTGGACACATATATTTGTTTTTTCATTATGGAAATGTTGTTGAACAACAAGATAAACAAATCAGTCATTTCCAACAATGTAACTTGAGGAAAAATTCCATTTCCTTGTTTAAACATTTTTCTTCGTGTCAAGCTGAGAATATTGTGATGATGGAGGAGCCTACATCTCTCTCTTGAAGATATTGTTGATAATTTTGCAGGTTGGCACCCTCATGTTGATTATTTTTAAACTTTATACAAGCCCTATCCAATATTGGATGGAAGAGGCTTGTGGGAAGACTTTCCATGCATGTTAAATGTATGATGATATTGTACATGCTCATGATCTCGTGATGGAGATTCCTACATGTTTGCTTATGATGATTATTTTCAATTTACATTGATGAGTTATAAGAACACATCAAGGAGAACACCTATGATGATGATGATGATTTCTTTAAATTATGTCCTAGTTGTACAAAACAAAAAATACACATATGGGTGTCAAATTCACAAGCCCTAAATTCAACATGAGACCCACTTCCCAACACCAAATCAACAAGGGGTATGCATTTGTTTCAATGCTTGAGCATCAATGTTTATATTTTCATTTCAATATTTCCTAGCAAAGATCAATCTCTTTTACAAATTTTTGGAGTTCAGCGATAAGCCTTTTCATTCCAAAATTGCAATATACTTTGATTTGTTAGATGTTGAGATACTTTAATTTGTTAGTTGTTACGGTCCCTTTTATCCAAATCTTTATGTCGAAAACATAGTTGATGAGTTGGTGATTTTCTAGTCTATTTAATCACACATATCGAGCTAAGAGAAACTCTTAGAAGTGATGCCACTGTGTAACCTGAGACATTTCATTGCCCCATAGAAAAATTTCTAATTGCAGAAGGATGTTGAAGGGACTAGTTCAATATGAATTAGTCAAAGACATTCATTTGTTTTTGAAAGATGAGTCTACTCAAATTTTTCATAATAACAAAGAAAATTAACAAATGTTGCATTTGTTGTACATGTTAAAAACAAATAAAAAAAATTAACTCTAATCGTAGAAAAGTTTTCTTTTAATTATGAAAAGTTGAGTAGATATCAAGCATAGAAACATTTACATTGAAAATAGAAGTTTCAAGTACATGAACAAGAAATAAAATAAATATCTTAGATTCTAAAGAAGCATAACTACAAGTACGATATAACTTATCCAAGCTTCTTCTTTTCCTTAACTGGCCCTGTAATAGTTAGCCTTTAATTTCTTAGATCCATAACATGTCACCAATTCACATGTATAAGTATTGTATTGATAGCATATCTCAAACATGTATCTTAACCTTCTATAAATAAACAGTAAATAGTTTATTTGTGCAACCTCTCCACCTGCTCAAATTATTCTAGAATATCTAGACAAGTTCTAAATGGTGGTGACACAACTAGGTCAACGAGTTTAGATTCTATGGATGTGAATTCCCACCTACAAATAGATGTTATGGTAAATGGCGCACTAAAATAGGTCATGGAATATTCAATGTACAATTGTATTTTAAAATATTGTACCATCAATGTAATGCAAGAGAGAAGAATTAATCTATAGTTGTCACAACAAGGCTTTTCCTTCATTTCCTGCCAAAATTTGAATTGATTCTTTTCTTGGATGGTTACTCCATAGAGAAAAAGGAGTCATTTAAGGCCAAGAGTTCAGAACACTTGAGGTTTAGGGATATTTCAACACCTAAATATGCCCATATTTGTCCTAATTACTCCCAGATTTCTCAAAGTGTGCCCAGAACTGAGAATTTAGTGGTTGTGTTGTTGTTTGGATGCACAGATCCAATGTTCTTGTTCCAATAATTCATGTTTTGGGGTTGTGATTAGGCCCAGAAATAAAAGATTTTTTGAATACTCCAAAAGTATCCCAGAATGGTAGGAATTAGCTCACACTTCCAAGATACCTTAAGGCATAATCAAATCATTATACCCAGATATTTCCTTCCTGTGAATCTCCTCTCCTCTCAAGGAGATAAAACATTTTTATCTTAGAGTGGATACCGTATTTGATAGAAAACTATATTGAGGCATTCCCTGGAGAATTCAAAAGAAGCATAGTTCAAGGAAATGGCTAAGAAAACATAGGGGGTACCAATATCCCAACATGTATTTTTTGTTCACTTGTAAATGGAAATATTTGGTTTTCGGTTAAAACAACCTTACCTTCATTGGTATTTCATTCTACATAAAACCCGTGGTTGGATTTGATAGGGTTGTCCAACATTTTGGAGGAGTTGATGAGTTTGTGAAAGGATGTGATGTGATTGTTGAACATCTCCAAATGGTCACAAAATTGCAATCCATAACCAGGAATTACAAATATCTTCATTGTGCTCTCTTACCATAATATTTTGAATGGAATATATAATGAAGAGAAGATGCATGAATAAATCCCCAACAGTAGTGAAAATTTTCTCCTACACTACCCAAATACTAGAGAGAAAATATAGTACATATAGCCAGGGAATTTGACTATGCAAAGTATGAAGGCCTTCGCAAGTATGTTATCCATGAAGTTAGTTGTAACTTTATTAGTAGCATTGAGTTTTAGCCCACTAAATTTTAGAACCAAAGCATACAAAAAAAATTTGGAGACATTACATGGTTTTCTCCTACAAGCACTGATCTTTGAGGATGGTGAGAAATGATCCATTGAAAAAATTTCAATTAACAAGTTTCCTTTAGTCATTTTCAAGGAAAGTTATGCTTTTTATCAAACTATGTCCTACCCAATTGTAAATAAGATAACCCAGGGATTCAATTGTCATAATAGACAATGCACATGATGAGAAATAGTTATGTTAACAGGTTTCTGCTCTCTTATGGGTTACACATGTGAGAAAGATGATTCAAGACTTCAATGAAGAGGATTTCTAGGTCCCCATGGAAAAACCTCTAAAGCACAAGGATTTTAATATATCGAGAATACATAGATATTCAATCTAATCATATGCTTTATCATGACCTACATTTATGAAGAGGGTATCCAAACCAAGGGTACATGACCATTCCATTCCTTTTTGTTAAGACATTATACAAGATGAAAAGATGTCTAACAAAATGTGTCTTCATAGGGGAAACAAACTTAGACAAACATGTTTTATGTAGAGCGCAAAAGTTCTTTGGAAAAAAACATGTAGAAAAAATTTAATAGATTTAATAGCTTTTGATTTGTTAGGTTATCAAACTCACCCAATTTCATGATGAATCTAATCAAATTCTTACTGATAGTAGAGGTCAACTATTTATTCATGATAACTCCCTAATTTTGGTCAATCTAGGACCTTGCACCTTTGAGAAGAAAAAGGATTTTTCTTTGGATTTTTTTGGTGCACTACTTGAACATAACCACCTGATGCCCACTTCTTGGATACCTTCGATCTTCCATGTTCTAGAAAGAGGATGGATTATGTTTATTTTTAACTCAGACAAAGATCCACAAATTTAATCCTTCAGGGTCAATGGTTGTTGGAAATATAATATCTAGCTCTTAAACCTTGGGGCCCAAATTTTTATGCTCAAAGTGAGTTCAACAGTTCTATGCAAGTTTGGGTAAAGCTCCATCTATTTCCCATGGAGTTTTTGAACAATGACTCACTAAAGGATATAGGAAAAAATCTTAGTAAGTTTATTATGTCTGATGACTCCTACAAAATTGAAAGTGCTAGATCGATTTCCAAAATTCTTGTTGAAATTGATGTTAGCGTTGGGCTATATGAATCAATTGTTTTTTATCTAGGACACTTCAAGAATACCCAAACCCTATATTATGGAAACTTCCCATTCAGATGTGTTATATTTCATGTTTATGTACATCAGGTTTCAAACTGCTCAAAACCCTTTATCTATAAGGTCTGGAGAGAAAAGATCCCTAAGGATTCAGTATTTTATGATGGCCCTACTTGGGATTTATGGGTATCCCCTCTTTCCATAATTCCTCTGAAGAGAAGTTTAATTCTCTTTTAAAGTGCCCTTAATATTTGGGATCAAAGGAATAGGACTAGATGAATGTGGGTTCTATGACTATTCCGTAGAAGGGTAGCGCTCACTTATCCCTTTGCCACCTAAATTCTTAGACTTAACAGATTCTCAATTGGAAATATTTGACAAGGTGTAAATTCTTGCCCTCCCTCATAAGGATGGGTTTGGGTTTGTCAACAAAGAAAATCAACCTCTTTCTTGTAGCCCTCAAGGTATTGGGCTTTGATCCATTGGACAACTCTATGATCCTAGTCTAGAGGGCCACTCTTGTTAAAGTTTTAGTATTTTTCACAATTTTAACTATAAATTGTACAATAATGCAAGAATACTGAAGTAAAAGTATAGCAGTGACAAACATCTAGAAGGGCTATATCAACTAGATGTCATAAGATTAGAAGAAAATTCAATAAATGCATGGAATTTTTCTCAGAGGAATGGGGTCATGTTCCTATGATGATGAGACAATAGGAGACATCGAGGTTCCATTAAGGTACAAACACCTAGTGAAACAATGGGTACCAAGGGATATTCCTTAAGTCAACACTGATTTTTGTGTGAATGAGAGGATATATAGAATTGCACCGTCGTCATTACATGGATTGGGGTTGTTTTTCATGGATGGCCTAAAGGCTGGATACGGAAGATGTACATAATTGATGGGGTATGTTGGACCCTCTTACAACTACAATGATTGGATGAGCCTGGTCCAATATACGTGAAGTATGTGTAGATATGGGTTGTCAGCAAATTATTTACAACAAAATGACAAAGATCAAAATAAAGAAGCAACGTTGTACATTGACAGAAGGCCAAAAATAAGTGGGAATATTGCGGGGTTTATAAACAGTACACAACCACAGTCTACACTTAAGAAACCCAACTGCATATTCGAGGCGCATGAAGAAAACCGTGTCTTTGTATGTGCCATTAAATTAATAGTTGATGAGGAAGAACTGCTTATGAATCAAGTAGATACAAACACGGTTAGTATGGATGTGGTACATCCAACAATTTACCCAACCTTTTATTAATTACGCCGTAAGGCGTTACCAAATGGAGTCTACTCTCCACAATAAATGATTTTTGGTTTTCCAGCCCTCGATCTTTTTCGTCTGACGATGGAGATAATCTCCATCGTTGGATCAGGTTTGGTGCCAAGGTTTGGTGCAGAGTAGTGGTTGAAGCATCAAATACAAAGGCCGTAAGGACGTCGAAGGGTTTGTTTCTTCGCTCACACGCCCAATCTTTCTTGCACATCGCAGTTTCAAATCTCCTCGCCTACCTCAATGCTCGTTGGTCATGCTCATTCGCCGCCTCCTCTGTCACCACCACTTTCGCCCTCTGGTTCGCCACGAGACTCTTCAGCCAGAGATGGCCTCCAAAGAAACAGAGGCGATGGTTGGAGTTTAGAACGAAGAAGGAAACAAGCTGCAGGAAAACTCTCAAGCGGATTGATTCCTTAGATTTGGAGTCCAGTAGAGTTTCAGGAATGGCTCGTCATGGTTCGGTTAGTATTAATAATCATTTGCATATTGTATTGCAAGGCTTGGAGCTTTGAATTTCGGCTAATTAGGACTTTATAGAACGTTTTTCTTCTTCATGAATTTGAATTTGTGAGTTTAAGAAACTTGTTAGGTTGGTCCGTATTGAAATTAATGTTAATTGAAACTACAAAAATTCATGGTGGTGTTTACTTCATTTAATCTGGGAGTGATTGTTCTGTTTTTTTCTTTTTCTTTGCAGAATCTGCTCACAATGGCCTCCATTCTCCAGTTGGCATTTCAGAGTATTGGGGTCGTTTACGGAGACATAGGAACTTCTCCCCTTTATGTGTTTGCTAGCACTTTTACAGATGGAATCCGTCATCCAGATGATGTTCTTGGTGCTCTGTCTCTCATAATTTACTCGCTCACGCTTTTGCCTCTTGTCAAATATGTGTTCATTGTGCTTTGGGCCAATGATAATGGGGATGGTATGTGTTTAATTTTATTCCAAAATTTTCTTACATTTTGCCTTGTGTTTTGGGTTTATCAGATATTGTGGAGACTGATTAAAATTAAGTGGATGGCAGGTGGGACGTTTTCACTTTATTCTCTGATATGCGCCATGCAAAAGTGAGCGTTGTCCCAAATCAACAAGTAGAGGACACAGGGTTTCGAACTCGTCACCTGTTGGTGCTGCTAACAAACCCCTGCATCACAAATCTTTCAATTTTGTCAACATGGACACCTCATCTGTTTCGGCAAGCCCTGTAGTCCATCCGTTGTATAGTCCGTCGTATAGTCTACAGAGTCCCCGTCGCCATAATTCCATATCAATTCCACCGTCGCATGATTCCAGAGGCCTGTCAAGTCCGGTATCTTCTCTGTCTAACGATGGCTCTTCTCAGTCTCCGTCCAACGGAGTATCAGATCTGATAAGCTCCCTGCAGAGCTTGGATTTAAATGGAGCAGGATCCTCTTCTGCAAAGATTCTAACATCTGAGCAGTTTTGTTGTAAGGTCAATAAGCATGGAGTAAAGCTTTGAAAATTCATCCATGCAAACAAGACCTGGAGCAACTACCTTCACTTTTCTATCTCTGTGTTGACCATGTGAAAGTCCTCTGGAGATCAATTCTCTGAGCTATTACATAGCACATTCTCACTGCTCTTCCCTTTCCCTCATCATCCTAGGAGTTGTCATTTTTATCATTATCCTCCTCATGCTTTTCTACAGGGTCCTTACTTTTCTCACATGTATGCCTCATGGGTGCTTTCTTTGTGTGCAATTGCTCCAATTTTTTCTTTCATGAAGCCTAAATATCACCAAAATTCCCTTCTCAAGGTTCTATGCATTAGGGGACAATTTCAGCAGAGTATCACAAAAGAGTCCCAATAAAAACCTGCAAGTAAGTTTGTCTGTTGTTTTCCAAATAGGGTATTTGGACACCAGTTATCACTTCATTTCTTGATAAAATTTAGTTTAGCAGACAACCTAGATTGGAATCTGGTGCTTGCACATTGGGTCCACTTGAACCTGATCTCATAAATTGTCAATATCTCTATCTTAAACACCTATGCCCATTCATTCTGTTCTCAGTATTACTTACTATACAAAATCTCAAATGATGGTTGCCTATACCTTCTGGGAAGTTGGCCTTCTTACTACAACTTTAATTTGAAAGAAAGCCCCAAAATTCTCTAGGACTTGTAAGATTCCAGCTGGTCTTTGTATTCTGTATGAATACCTGTTCATGGTGGGATAATATAAATTCCATGTTATTTCTAGTCTCCTTTTATTCCTCTCCAAAGTTAGTAAGTTGATAGACTCTGACACATGAGCTCCCTTCAATATTGGTGGGATGATATAAATTCCAACGGAGAATCTCCCGATCTTGGTTGGGTTAATGAGCTCATCAAGTAGTAAAAAAAACATATTCATCAAGCTATTTTTTTGGTGTTTCTTTAGAAAATCATATTGCACAGTCAGGGGGATTGGGGTTGGGTGGAATTTGACCCCTTGACCTTTATAAGTAGTTTATGCTTTACAATTTATTTTTGGGGATTTTGGACCTGTTTGAGAGAACCAATTTTTATCCGCCAAGCAAAATGTATGCAGCTATAGCTTCTTCATTTTGTTGGAATGGGGTTTTAATATACAGCTCGCGAAAGCATTAAAGGATTGTTTTGCGTGAGGTAAATTCGACAACAATACATATGTATTTTTGCAAGGGTCCGAATTGGGTCGATGATGTCTGGGGCATTTCGATCTCTTTCCCTTTCTTTTGTTTTGCTGTGGATTCGAATCATTGGGAGACCCAGATAAACAGAGGAAGCAAAAAACCCAAGCAAACCCTGGTAGCTGCTGCTGCTGTTGCATCTGTGGATTTGTTCATTCAAGACCCAACACGGCACCTCTCAAGGATTGAGCTTTGAGCGATGAAGAGCAGCCTGGATCACGCTTTGGCCATAAATCATAAAAATTAAATTAATATTTTATATATTTATAAATAAAATAGTTTTATTTAAGGATTTTGTTGTGTATGGTTATAATTATATTAAGAAAGTTCATTATAAATCATAAATATTTCATAAAGAATTAAATTAAAATTCTTATATTTATAAATAAATTAGTTTTATTTATGGATTTTGTTTTATATAATATTAAATTAATATTTTTATATTTATAAATAAATTAGTTTTATTTATGGATTTTGTTTTATATAATATTAAATTAATATTTTTATATTTATAAATAAATTAGTTTTATTTATGGATTTTGTTTTATATAATATTAAATTAATATTTTTATATTTATAAATAAATTAGTTTTATTTATGGATTTTGTTTTATATAATATTAAATTAATATTTTTATATTTATAAATAAATTAGTTTTATTTATGGATTTTGTTTTATATAATATTAAATTAATATTTTTATATTTATAAATAAATTATTTTTACTTAAAAATTTGTTTTATATTTTTACTACTTATTGATAAGAGCTCTCTTATGTTTTAATATTAGATCACTAATACATAAAATTAAATATTATTAACAACATTAAAGTACATTACATTAAATATATATATTATTATTATTATTTATCATAAAAAATAAATAAATAAATTTTTAAAATAATGTTTTATTCTTCTTATATAATTATATTAACAATTTTCATCATAAATCATAAAAATTAAATTAATATTTTTAATATTTATAAATAAAATAGTTTTATTTTAAAACTTTTTTTTATATGGTTATAATTATATTAAGAACTTTCATTATAAATCATAAAAAATTAAATTAATATTTTTATATTTATATATAAATTAGTTTTATTTATGGTTTTTGTTTTATATAAATTTAAATTAATATTTGTTTTACTTAAAAATTTGTTTTATATTTTTACTACTTATTGATAGTATTTTTTGACGCCGGAGAGGAGTGGGTTGTGGAGTGAGGAGTAGTGAGCATCTAACAAATTTGCCCATGTGAAATGATCAATGCCTCTCACTTTCCATCAGCGTTTTGAGTGGGTTGTGGAGTGAGGAGTAGTGAGCATCTAACAAATATGCCCATGTGAAATGATCAATGCCTCTCACTTTCCATCAGCGTTTTGATTATGGTCTTACCATCAAAGGTTTCCATGCTTACACCTGATATGTGGAAAAACAGAAGCCTTCTTTTTCATCATAACCATAGACTGCAAGCAACTTTTATCAAAATCATTTATCATTATTTGTGCAAAGTTTATCTCGAAATAATATTTTACTCCCTAACCTTAATCATTAATGAATAATTTAAATTTATTTAGTACATAGATGCATAAAATTTTGGCATCTATAATGAACTACAAAAACTAACAATTCATTGTCATTTCGATGAGAGAAAAAAAAAATTCATGATTACTTTTGAATTTCTAATAATGTAATGGCCAATTATGTGAAGAATATAATGTTTTAAATTATTGTATCAACCATAACATTTCTTTTACTAAAATTTGTGGTTCAACACTTCAAATTGTCTTTCTTGTTATATATGTCCACATCTCCTTCCTTACATTACAACACAATACAACACGGCGTTCTTTTATTGTACCCCTAGGTACAATTGCTAGTTATTTTAAAATCTTTAATGATTTTTCGTTAGTAAATAATTATAATTTTTCATTAAATTTTACTATGTTGACTTTGCAGGGAGGTGATGGGGGGCGCATCACTCCAGCAGAAGGTGAGAGGAGTACACAATCCGCGAGGCAATAGGTAGATATCAAAATGTTATGTTTTAAAATTGTTTTAGTAAGTATTTTGGTCTCGTTAGGTAATTTTTAGTATGTTTTTGATGCAGGGTTCTTTCAGGGGCACCTCCCTCACAGTAGATGTTAGTAGACCTTCCTCAAGGTGGCAGGTATACATCGATATTTCCATTTTAAAAATTTAGAATGGAAAAACAGATATGTTGTTATGTATTTTCAATAGTATATTAGGTTCGTTTATATAATCTTATCTATTTTTCATGCAGAGTGTTCATCAAGGAATCCACCCAAAAATTGATCAAACGAATGCATCATCGGGGCAACAAGTAAACATGAATGTAATTATACATTTTAAATACTTTAAAATTGTACACATGTATAACGTGTAGCATAATGTTTATTTTTGTATACATTTTTTTGTTTTTATGTTTGCGTTCATTATGATAATGTTGTATACTTTTTTGGCAGGTTGATGATCAGGGAAAGTCCCCAGCTGTTGATCAGACGAATGTAGCCTCGAGAAAACAGGTAAACCTAAATCTAATTCTACATTCTAAATACTTCAAAATTGTACACATATAACACATGTATCATAATGTTTATTTTGTTATGTATTTTTTTGTTTTTACGATTACGTTCATTATGATAATGTTTTATAGTTTTTTTGCAGGTGGATGATTGGGGAAATTCCTCTATTTTTTATCATACCACACCGTCATCTAATCATCAGGTAAACCTAGATGTAATTCTAGGGATCTATCACGATAGACAATTTTTATTAAAATAATTTTTTGCGCAGACTATCGCTTCAACAACTAAGCAATGTTTTATATATTTTCGTAGCAGACAAATGATTCGTTGTATGAAATAGAAACTCAACAGACTTTAGATTTTGATGTCTACCAGTTGTTCAATGATGCTGAAATTGTTACTTCTATAGACCCATTGAAGGTGCTACATAAGACCTTGAAAAAATAACATGAGGAAATGGTTTGTCTAGCATTGACAGTTCCAATAACAGACGAGATCAAAGCAAAGGTTAAATTATTTATCAAGAGATGTCAGTCCTTGAAAGTAAGTTGTGGAATCATAATGTAAATTCATTTAGAACTTTATAATTTTTAATTTTACATGATAGTGAACTTATATTACAATGTTTTGTATTTATAAGAAATTCTGCAACCTCACACTGGTGGTGAAGGCGGTGTTGGTCCCAGTGACCAAACCACTCCACGTACACCACATACTGCACCCTTTTTGTCCACTGAATAGTTAGCAACACACTCTATGACACCCCTAAGGCCAGTAGAGAGTGCAGCCGATGCAGACCGACCCACAATAGATCCTGTAGAATAAGGGGTGGATGCAGGATTTAATACTAATGTTGATGTTGAAGAAACATTTCCTGGATCTTCTCATGTCACTAGAACTGGTTCAATAGTGACAATATTTTTGGTGAACAATGAACTCGTTCCAATAAAGATAGAGAAGATTCCAAGTAATTATAGATTGTTCAATTTAGTTTTTATAATTTTTTTCTAATATACCGATAATTTTTTTAATGTTAACTAATGACGGCATGATTGTTTTGCAGGAAATGATGTATTTTATAAAAATATAAATGATTTGGACTTGGATATCTTCAAGCCCACCATCTACACAAGGTGGGACAGACAACCAAAAGCTTTAAAGGATGAGCTGACTAATCGATTGGTTGGTATGTTCATAAAATATGCCTTCGATACATCGAAGGTCTTAAAGAAGGCTGGACAACATATGAAAATTGTCCAAGACCAATATTGGGTTCACCTAGAAAAGAACCCTAGGTATGAGCGTCATTCGATAATTCCATCAAGGGAGTGGAATATGGAAAAGAGAAGGGTCTAAGAAAAGCAGGAAAGATACCACCACAAACAGGGAGGTATGCAATACATTCCATAATGTAATGGTAATCCTTATTATTATTAATTTTTTTATCGAATTTGGAACATCGACTAACATAATTGAACACTTGATTAGGTTGTCAAACACATCAAAGGCCACCAAGGCAAGACTGGAAAAAATTGGTCAAGATAAGCTTGGGCCTGGTAGTTATTCGAATTTGGAGGCATTATTTATAAGTATTGAAAACCTGATACTGCATCCAAATAATATATAGAAAATTATTTTCGTTTTATTCCGACAAAAAATGTAAAAATAATGACATCATGCAAATATGCAGGCTGATCGATTCAAAGAATTTCCCATTGATAAAAACTTGAAGCTTAGCTTCCAACATGGCTTTGAATCCATTGTTGAACATGGAAGAATCTTTTCTGGGCATAGTGCACGATCTTTTGTTAATCCATCTGGTGCACAGGTATATAAAAACTATATAGTTTAATGAAAATTTATTAATTCTCATGCAATTTATTCGTTATAAAAAATTAACATAAGTTATTTATTCTGTTTTGAGCAGGAAAGTAATGATCTCATTAATGTTGAGAATGTACACCAACTAGTCAAATATCATGCTTCGATTCCTGGTAATGAATTTATTAGTATGATACTATTTTGTATAGATAATTGCAGATGATGAACATTAATCCCAATTCTCCACAATTCAACTGCAGAGCATGTAGATGCAAGTAACACTGAATAGGTTGAGCCTATACAGGATAATGATGAACATGATGATGTTCCCATGCAAGGTAAAAAAGTACCTTTGAAATGTTTTTTTTAAATGAATTACTTGTAATTATAAAAACAAAAATAAATTAATGAAACATTTTGACAATATTGCAGCAATTCTGAGCCCCTCGCCGCAAGTTCAACCTGGTGAGCAATCTACTAGGGAGACCGATGAGAAGATTCTAGAAGATGCACTTCTTGCTAAGTATGTAAAGATTAGAAAAGTAAAAAAGAAGTGACTGAAGAAATTTTGAGTAATTGTTTTTTATAACAGAATGTAGTGCATGGTTTTTTCCTCTATTTAATTAATGACTGGTTAAA
Organism: Pseudotsuga menziesii; assembly: GCA_001517045.1. Lineage (NCBI taxonomy): Eukaryota > Viridiplantae > Streptophyta > Pinopsida > Pinales > Pinaceae > Pseudotsuga > Pseudotsuga menziesii. The sequence goes on along the minus strand of LPNX010386314.1, from coordinate 246,690 downwards.
TGAATGCTTTATTAAATGGTTTACTGAATTTTTTTATTGGCTATTGACTAAATGAATAGTTTAATGAATGATTAAATGAATGTTTTTTTTTAGCTATTGAATGATTGAATGGTTTAATGAAAGTTTTTTTCAGCTATTGAGTGAATTAATTTGCAGTAAATTGTTATTTGACTCATCCATTGAAACTTGTTACATATATCGTTGGGAAACATTTTCATAGTTCATAGGAAAAAAACTGGAATTTTGATGTGATCGATGGCCTTATATACATAGTTTCATGGTTCTCCATGTTTCCTTAGGTGATCTCTTATTACCAATTACTTTACTTGAATCATAGAATATTATTGTATTTATTTAGATTGGTTTTGTTATTTTCATAAACAGGAAAATATTTATTTGATGGGTCCTGACATGAAATTATTGAAACGGGAATATGTTTGTAGTATGTTGAATGATGTTTTGAAAGGTAAAGTAGAAGAAGACAATACAAATCTCCACAAATCAAGGTAAGTTGTAACAAATAAAATTATAAATAGTATAGGCAACATATTCCTAATTCTCATACATATTTTGCTTCAATTAATTTGATTTGTATTCCATACTTGCTCAATTCCTACCGTTCTTTTTTCCCTATAATTTTAACTTGCTTGAATTGATAATAGAATATATGAGATATTCTTAGAAATTATCAAATATGCTTAGAAGTCCAAAAACATGGACAACATGTTTTGTTGTCTGAAAATGTTAGGTTCCTTGTTGTCGGTTTTGAATTGGTTTCTTTGTAATAGAATCGTTGTTAAAATAATAGATACATTTTTCAAATCTTATTAGATTGCAGATACAAACCTAGGGTTTCCCTAGATCTCTATATACGGTCAAAAGTGATCATATCGAACAGGTGTGAATTTTCCTTGATCTATATAGCTAGAGGTTGTAAAGTCACTTTATGGATTTATTGATTATTCTTCATCCACGTAATCACCAACATGGAATCTCCATAGACCTGAAGTCAATCAATACCTTTCACAAGTGATAGAGATCTTCTCACAAAAAAACCTCTCTCTTGGTCACTAGGGATAGCGATCTTGGCCCATTCACCATTTGTTATAACCATGCTTAGTTCACTTTATCAAACACTCATAGTCCTAGAAATATACTCATGGTCCACCAATATGCATTCATATATGTGCTAAATTTGGGAATAGAGGATAAAAGTATTAAAACTTGGGCCAAGACACATTCTATAGATCCATCAAAGGAAATCAAACACAACGAGAAAAAAATTGAACAAAACTAAAAGGAAGAAGTAAGGATTTGGGGGGATTCAAGGAACAAAGAAAGTAGCAATTACAACTTGATTAGATGATACAATCCAAAGAAGGAGTTTAAATCCAATAAACCTACAACTTAAGGTATTGGATATTGGATAGACCTAAATAAACCTGAATATGCAATTACATTGGTATTGGATATATCAAAAATTCATATATGATTTTTTCATAATTAAGTACATGTACATGCCCCAACTTTTTCACAAAGATAGTACAATTTTCCGAACTCTCCAAAACCCTCACTAGGGAAATCTTGAAAACCCTAGCCACCACCAAATATCTCCAACTAGAAAGCACCAACATTAACAAGTCCTCCTTGGATTCAACAACATTATTATGTCACAATCTCTCCACATTATCATGGTTGTCTTCCTAAGGTTTTTCACACCCTAGCCATTTTAAATCGTATACGTATGTGGAAAGAAAAAACTAGTGTTCACCTCCAAATATAATTTCCTATCCTAGGGTTTGAATCCTCAAACCCTAATTCTTGCACTCTTACATCATCATAAGCATCAAGACTTCCATGTAGCATCAAGAATACAATAACTCTATGATATTTTCCTATCCTTACATACCATAAGAATAAATATCCAAAAACATACAAGGTGTTAAATCTACTCTCCATGTCTTCTACTAGGGTAGAAACCTTAGTGTTACAACAAGATATATAATAACCATCATCGACAATGGTGTATTATTCTATAGGGTTTGCATGTATAAAAAAAACTTAGTGTCCAAGTTTTCTTATGTAATGAGTTGCTCTAAACTTCCACTCTTACATCATGATATGCATCAAGGCTTACATGTAGCATAAAAAATACAAGAACTCTATGATATTTTCCTAGCCTAACCTACCATAACAATAAATATCCAAAAAACATACAAGGTGTTAAATCTACTCTCCACTGTCTTCTACTAGGGTAGAGACCTTAGTGTTACAACAAGAGACATAATAACCATCATTAAAAATGGTGTATTCTTATCTAGGGTTTACATGTATAACACAAACCTTATTCATCACAATAAAAATCCTAACATCGCAAATGAGCAAGATCTCCAAGAAAATCTAAGCAATTTATCATCCCTTGTCTTCTCCTAAGGTTTCCACATTAATCCTAAGTCTCCAAGACAAGTACCGTGAAGGGTACAAATGATGAATGAATATGAGATATTTCTCCACCCTTATATATGCAAGTAGGTGAGGGAGGATAACATAAAATAAGGACAAGTTTACCTACAAGTAACCAACATGGAGAACCCAAATGTAGCACTCTACATTCCAAGTATGTGCATGTCAAACTAGGGATTTTTCCAACCCCAAAAGTGAGATTCAATAGGGTGTTATTATGTATTTATGTATTATTATGTATGTGTAAATTGGATTATGTATGTATGTAATATTATTATGTATGCATGTATTATTATGTATGTGCAAATTGGATTTATTATGTATGTATAGTTATTAGCTATTATGTATGTATGTGTCATTCTCAGAAACAAAACAAAAGTATTCTTCATCTCAAAAATAAATCATGTTATACCCTTCATTCATTTGCAATGGCAATGAATTGAAAAAATTCATTGCAAATTCTTAACCACAAAATAGGAAAATGAAAAACATGTTTGTAAATGTATCTAGAAACAAGAAATGGTTTTCAAAATGTTCAAAAACATACAGTTGTAGTATCATTTACCCCCTCTCCATATTTGATGTACCATTCATATTTCCTATTATTTTGTTGGGAGGAAATCACAATTTCCACAATAGATCCGAAACAGTAGTTGTTTGTTGATCTTGAAATGCATCCTACAGTCTCGGAAAACATGAGATATTGCTTCAACAAAAGTCTATTGCTGTAAAAAATGCATTACTTTGACTCTCCTCTATCTTTGACTCTCCTCTATCATATATTCCCTAATTTCTAGTTCCAAAATTTTATATTCAGGCACTTCTACTAGGAGTAAAGTGTTCAGTGAAACAAGAAACAATATTATATTCATATTCAATACATTGTTAATTGACCATCTCTATCTACTAGGTCAACATGTATCAATGGCGTTTTATTGGTGAATTTTAACTTTTTCTTTTTGTAGGTCCATAGAACAAGAGAATATATCCTTAAAACACATTTGTATATGTTGTTGAACAAAGTTGTAGAATTGAGGATGGCAGTTTTGATACTTGTTAAATCCTAAAACAAATGGGGAAGACAACTTATTAATGTTAAAACATAGGGTTTGTAAAAACGATTATTTTCTTTGGCTCTATCAAATTATATAGATATATGAAGAAATGAGAACATTATTACCTTTTTGGGTTCTCATGATAAGGATTTTGTGGAATATTTTCTTTGGACTTGTCGCCATAAATATTGACCATATCCATTATGCCAAAGCAATCACAATTGCATTAAATTTACAATTCCAAAAATTGTTGAAGATGTTACAAGTATCTATTGTGAGCTTACTTTGTTTAGAAGACTATATGGTTTTAACCCATAGATAAATCAATTGATCATAGGCATGGAAAAAAGCAAAGAGTGAAACAAAAATATACATATGAATATTTCAAATGTTGAATTGTTTTTTGAACTAGTTATTGGAATTAAGATATATTCCTTAAGCTAAATAACAACAATAAGATGGTTTGGTTAGGGTTTTTTCCAAAATAGCATTTTCATTGCCTATGACAAGATTCTTATGGGACCATCCACTGTAAAGGAGGCCCGCAGCATAAAAGAAGGGTTGGATACCTTCCTTGAAGCAAGTGGACTTGAAATCAATAAGGACAAATCCCATGTATACTTATTCAATTCTCTGAAAATCATAAAAAGGAATATCCTCAGGATCTTGGAATTCTTAGAAGGAGAGCTTCCTTCCAAGTATTAAGGAGCACCGTTAGCAGAATCAACTATTAGGAAAATTTCATGGAAGGATGTTTTGGACAAAATTAAGTAGAAGCTTAGTCACTGAAATTTTAGATCCCTTAACTTCCCTAGCAGACTCATTCTAGTAAAATCTATCCTACAAGCTATGCCACTCTATCTCTTCTTTGTTCTTGCTGCACCAAAATCATTGATTAAACATATAAGGAATATCCAAAGTAACTTTCTATGGAGGCGAGCAGATGGACACAGAAAATGACCACTAGTGGACTAGAAAACTATATGCAAACCCAAAGATGTTGGGGGATTAGGAATACAAGACCCATTAGATATAAATAAAGCGATGGGAGCCAAAATATGGTGGAAATGGATAATCCACGAGGAAGAACCATGGGATAAAATATGGCACGTGAAATATGCACCCGAGTGGCCAAAAAAATCACTGATCATATTCGACAAAAATATCTTGGGCTCCAACATCTGGAAATCGGCTTAAGAAAATCGAAGCCTCATACAAAGACACAGTTTCTGGGAGGTAAAAGATGGAAGAACGACGTTGTTTTCTAGAGACGCCTGGAATCAGGAGCCATGCATAGAAAGTCGGGATGATGTTCCTACTATAGTCCATCATCTTCATAATATCCAGATGCAAGAGGTGGAGGAATTTTTGGATTTTGGGTCCCCTGAAAAACTATTTAGGACTTGGAAAATAAAATCTTGATGGCAAGATCTTGCACCAGCATAGCACATCAAGGATTTATACATTGAAATTTGCTCCAGGAAGATCCCCATGCATGCAGGATCGGACAAGATCAGATGGGTATACTTCAACCTGGGAAACTTCAATATTAAAGAGGCCATGGAGTTGCTGAATGAAACTCACAGGATGGAGAAGGAGATTAAATGGAGGAAAATATGGGGTAGTCGATGGTGGCCAAAGTGGAAGCTTTTAGATGGCTCCTCCTCAAACAACGCATTCTCACATGGGATAATATATAGGATCGGGGGATCATAGTTCCATAAATATGCCACCTTTGTGAAATCAGTAATGAAACCATCAACCACCTTCTAGATTAATGTCCAATTGTGTATGATGTCTAGGGAAAAGGTGCTGGGTTGTTCAAAAAGAATCACAGACATAAAGGAAGGCCCGACCTAACGATAGCAGAATAGCCGAAGAACGTCTTCAAAAATAAAATCGTGAACAGGGTATGGGATTTGTTTCCTCCCTTCACGGTCTAGAAAATTTGGAAAAAACAAAACTTAAGAATATTTGAAAATAAACAGAGGCAGGTTGAGGAAATGTGGGCGTTGATTGAAACTCACTTAAAAGAAACAATAACTTTAAATATATGGACCCAGGAGGATTTTGCAGCTGAAACAATTGAAAGACAAATTCTCTATGAATGGGGAATTTTGAAGTTACCTGTGAACAATTCGTGTCCCAGCAAAATGCTTAACTCTCCTTGAAGCTCAGATTTTTGGCAGTGTCCACCAACCGGATCCTTCAAATTAAGTTTGATGGAGACACAAAAGGGAATCTGGGCCCTGTTGGTTTTGAAGGAGCCATCAGGGACTTTAAGGGTATAATTCTCAACATCTTTTGGGGCAACATTGGAACCAACACTAACAATTTAGCAGAGTTAGAAGGTCTCATCAATGGGTTATCGTGGGCCTTACAGCAATAGCGGAATCCATTGATTGTGGAATGGGACTCTCTGGTAATCATTAATATTCCCAGAATACTACAGAATGGTGAGGCCGTTGGCCAAGTATCCAAAAATTGGAGGTGGGAGGGTAGGCTTACAAAGCTTAGAAGGTGGTTAATGGGAAACCCAACGCTCAATTTTTCGCATGTTAAAAGAACTAGTAACAAGGTGTTGGACGCTTTGGACAATGAAGGGGTTGGAAAGCTTATTTCCTTCCATGCAGAAGTGATCAATGAAAAAAAAGATGGCACTATATGGAGATGATGTGAAGAGTTGGTAGAGGAAGACGTGGGTAGAAAGGTTGGTGATCACCCACGACAGATGTATTCTCTATCATTTTTTATGAAGGACAGGTGTAATCACTCCTTCACATCAAATCAACTATCTGACTCATCCCTCCACATGCGCGTCCCCCATGTCATGGCCAGGACGTCTCAAGCAAGCCACGTGATCGTGAATGATGACAATCCTCTCCCCCTCTCCATGTCAGACGTAGTTGAAGGAAAATAGATGTGTTATATTTTTAACATTAAGCTAGCATAACATTAGGATCTCTAACTGAGAGAACAATAAGCACAACAATCAAACACAAGAGACAATGAGCACAGTGTTTTTCCTCAGGGAGACTGTAAATGGAAAAAACCCCGCAAATTCCTCAGAAATAGAATCAGCACCAAAAGTGAAACCCCAAAAGAGTAAGATGATCTCCCAACAATAGTAACCTCTTTCTTCCTTGCCCCAGTGTCTTTCTCTTCCTCAGCTATGCGCTACAACTGAGTGTGAGTGGGTGTGTGATAAATAGAGAGGCTAGCTCTCTATTTATACAAATTCCTGACTTAACTAAACCCAACTAAGGCCGACTTCACTAGGTGAGTCTAATAACCCTAGTGCCCCGAAACTGCAGGGACTTTAACCCTTAGAAAATAAGAGGGTTACCCACCTTGACTTGACATGACTTGTTTACATTATAGAAACTCCCAATAGGAACCTCGGGGCATGACATGACTCAAGTACATTACAAATACATTGTGGAATAAACATCGGGTTACAATACATAAGAAATACAAGTGAATACACTCTGAAGTTACAATTACATCAACACTCCCTCTTAACTAGGAAGGTATTCTCTTGACACAATTTATCAGCACAAGTATTCTTCTTTGTATCATCAAGATCATCATCGAGTCTTCGTCATCTTCCCCTTCAAGTCATCTCTATCTTCAAGTCACCTTCATCTTCAAGTCATCTTCACCTGGATCTGGATCATCATCACTAGATCTGGATCATCCCTCGATCTGGATCATCTCTAGAGAATCATCCCTGGATCTGGATCATCCCTCGATCTGGATCATCTCTGCTGGATCATCATCACTGGATCATCACGGATGTTATCTCATGATTCTTCTCATCACAGGAAGTTCTATAGAGCCAGCCCTTTTTCATGCTGGTTGTAGGCCTAGCCTCCATGTAGGTCTTCTTCAGTGCTTATATCTAACCCTAAGTTAGAATGGCCCTCCCAGCACTTATATCTAATCATGTAGGAACCAATCCTATAATCATATCAGAAAGGCACGCCCAGCACTCATATCTGGCCATGTGGGAACCAATCCCACAACCCTGTCAGAAAGGATCTGCACTTACATTCGACACATGTGAGGAAACAATCCAACATACATGTTCGAAAAGGATTTGCACCTACATTCGACACATGCGAGGAACCAATCCAACATACATGTTCGAAAGCGCTCTGCACTTATATCTGCACATGCGAGGAACCAATCCAGCATGCATGTCAGAAGGGCTCTGCACTTACATTTTCACATGCGAGGAACCAATCCAGCATGCATGTCACAAGGGCTTGCACTCACATCTGATCATGTAGGAACCAATCCTACAGTCATATCAGAATGGCCCCGAGTCCCAGACTGAGCTACCTGGTAACTGACTGTAATGTCCCCGGTTTTGACCCCGTTTGCATGATGTATATATTGTAAGTAATCGTGGTGAGGAGCTAAAGGCAAAAGCCCCACCATCGATTTGGTTGTGTATGTTCGGCAATGGGGATAGTTGTTGATGGTATGTCGTGCTATCCAGCACCTTATAATTTGACAGCATGTAAATACGCACATCAAATAAAATAAACCACAACCAGCTACGACAGTGCAACGTTGAATGAAAAGGGCGTGATTCCAAAGGATAAGGTGTGGGGGATGTCAAACCTTGGTCTATGGGGGGAAAACCCATGTGTTGCCACCTTGTTGATTTGTCACCTTTCTTGTTCACCAACCTCTTCAATGTCTTGATTTTGTTAGTTGGGGGCAGTTATTGCATGAGGAAACGTGGGCATGGGGGAAGCGCTGGTTTTGGCAGGCTGCTGTCAGTTTGGACGGTACGCATGCCCAGTGGAGAACCTTCGTTTCTCTCATGCCAGACTCCATTCTCCCCATGGTCGGTTGCTCTCACATCTGGTCTATTCCTCCTCACGCAGAGCGGTGGTCTGTTCTTCCTCACACGGAGGGAAAGTCTGTTCATCCTCACGTACATTGGATGGTCTGTTTGTTCCTCATGGTGGTCGGTTCACCTCACGCAGGGAGAGTTGTTCACTCTCATGCTGTTCGTCGGCCTGCTGTGGTGTTCTTTCCACTCGCGCAGAGACCAACAAGTTGTTCTCTCACGGCCTTACCTTCTCACACAGCCAGGAGAGGAGCTGTGTTTCGGTGGTCATTTACGTTTTCCCACACAGTGGAATTGGGTATGTTTTTCCTGTGTTTTGTGCTCACTGATTACGTTTTGGGGCCACTGTGCATCCATAGTGAGCCGTTGTCTGTCCACGCCATCCCCTTCTGCGACTGCATTGAGGAGCAGTGTGATGTGGGATTTTATATGTTGGATGGTTGATGACTCCCATGTTTGTTGGCTGAGTCTTTCCCTGTTTTGGGGCTGTGGATTGCTGCTCATCCACTGTGTGTTTGTGGCTGTGGAAATACCCTAGTTTTGGGTTGCAGCTGAGTTGTTTTGGCCACGTTAGGGCCAAGAACAACTCTGAGTTGCCTTGTAGGCTTGAGCTGTGTCACACCTTTCATTTGGAACTGTCCTGGTTGCCTTTGCTTCTTCACAGAGCTGTGAAGGGATTGTTTTGCTGCGTGTATGCAGTGGTTGGTCTTCGGACGGTGCTGGCTTGGCCAATCTGTTGATGGCCTGGTAAACCCAGCGGTGTTGGTTTGGCTGATTGTGTCCCCTTGGCTATATGTAAGCCTGCAATTGACCCTTAGTCCTTGAGGAATCATGCCCAGCTCGGGGGTGGCAGCGTTGCTGAGAGATTGATGAGCACACTAGCCTATGGTTGGGTGGAACGTTGCAGCGACGTAGCTGGTTGCAGGACTCTTCATCAAAAGTTAAGTATTGCTGCTAATTCATCTCTGCAATTTATATCAATTGTATAATGAATTATGATGAACATGTTTTATGCTGGAAATGTGTGTGTGTTTCTTCCGTTGAATGTTGATTCATTCTGCATCTGTGTATGCTTGTAAGCTTTAATTCCAGCATTGATTTGTTTTGATTATGTTCATGGGGCGGTTTGCCCATTATTGTGTGTGGTGTTCGTCGCATCCTCTTCACCAAATGAGGGATGGGGACGTGACAGTATGGTATCAGAGCTCAATGGTTGCAACAATGGGCCTCTATGGGCCAAGAAGATGCAATGACAGAAGTAGAATTGCCTTCTGCCTAGCAGCAATTAGGAAATTTGAGGATAGTGGATGAATGGAAAATTTCCAAAATCCTTCTAAGTATTTGAACAGTGCTTCATCGGAACACTAAGTGGAAGGACTTCTACTGTGGCGGAAGGATTCGGCATTTGACAGCCCGCAGTTGCGGCTGTGAAAAGGGTTAGACTGCCAACGCAGCAATGGGTCCGATTGCCGACGAAAATAATTTTTGAAAATTTTTCCTAAGTATTGGGTAAGTCGGAAGAGTTTGTGAAGTAGATGTCTGTCATTGCGGAAGCCAAAGTCATTTGGCTTCCGATGTGGAAATGCTTCCGACGCCCGCCGTTGCAGAAGAAGAAGTAATAAGTCTTCCGATGGGAAAGTCCTCCGATTTTCGACGAAGGGAATTTTGAAGAAAATTCGTCTAAGTGATGAAATCGTTGGAAGTGGGAACGTTTCATGTTCCGCCGTTGCGGAAGAGAAAGCATTTCGGCTTCCGACTAGAATGCTTCCGAGAGCCACCGTTGCGGAAGAAGAAAGGGTTCCGATGTCCGACGTTGTGAAAGAAGAAAGAGTTCTGACGTCCGTCATTGTGGAAGTGGAAGTGATAAGTCTTCCGATGTAAAAGGACTGTCGATGCCGATCCAGTTGTGCCGCCGATTGGAGGAAGGAAAGAGATCATGTTCCGTCGTTGTGGAAGTGGAAGCGTTTCAGCTTCCGATGTAGAAAAGATTCCGACAGCCGATGAGCTATAATCTGCGGAACGATTAAAGCTTTCGGGAGCCGATTCTGTGGCTACGAAATTGGTTTGGGAGCCGATTCTACGGCTACGGAAGGAATTCGACCGTCGATTCTGCAGATGAAGTTGTTTCACCAACGAAAAGAATAAGCAGCGGAAAGAGTAGTGGTTTCAACCACCGATATAGCGGAAGGAGTAGCTATTTTGACAGCCGATATGCCAGAAGATTGGATGAAATGAGATCCGATTTTGCACAAAGACATTTTGGGATTTTTCAGTGGGATTTCCAGCCGATTTCGACTGCCTTCCAGCAGGGTTTTCAAGCAGTTTTTCAGTGAAATTTCATGGGCTGGAAAATGAGAAAGTGGCAGCGATCTTATGCGCCAGATTGCGCGAAAATTAATGTTTTACAAACAAAACAAAACAAACAAACAAAAAAATCCAAGGGGGCAAGCCCCCTTGACCCCCGTCGTCCCTTGAGACAATCGTTCTTGTGAAAAGAGAATCCTATGTTTTGGGCAAATTAGTAAGACCCAAAATTCATAAAAGATGAATGGTGCAACGGAAGTGAGGTGGCTGAAGTTAACATTCCAGACCAAAACACAGTTGTGTGTAAAATGCAAAGATTTGATTTTTAAAAGTGGTTGGTTTTCACACCCGAGGTCGGAATGACGCATGTGAATAGGCGTTGGAAAGCTTATCCAGCAAGAGACAAGGATAAGTGACCAGAATCTGAGCATGAAGCAGTCAGGTGCTAATGATGTCCACTGTTATCAAATGGACAAATATGGACAGTTACATGCCCAGGGGCAGCAAGGACTATGAAGTCAACCAGCTGCTGTGTGAAAAAGGAATTCCATGAGAAGATGAGGGATTTGAAAGGATGTTTTCATTAGACCCTATCTTGCTGATTATAACTACATTTCCTAAGTTTATGCTTGAAATGCATGAGGATATGTATTGCATGCATAGGATATTGCATGATTGGTAAGAATATTGGAAATTATATATTTATAATGAACCACTAATGATAATAATTGCTTTGATGTTGGCATTAGTGGCAAAACCAACGATGACATGGACCTAGCTGAATTTGTTGCTGATGCTGATGAATGTGACCAGCAACCCTATGAAGAAAGGGATAAGGCAACGAGTCCATAACAAAAGTTGGTGAGCGATTCTATAATCTCCTACAAAGGACCAACCAAATTGGTCATGTCCAGGGTGTAAGTAGAACCCATGCAGGTAAGAATTTGCTTATGAAAAATTCCATGGATTGGTACAGGTAAGAGACCTCATACCATGTGAATGTTTGAATATAGAAAGGTGTCATGCCTATATATGTTGATGATATTGATTGTAGTAATGCATCCTATTTGAGGTGGACATGGCTAGGCCATGGTATGTTGAATGCATTGAGATGAATGAATGTGATTTTATGAATGACTAATGACTGAATTGATGAATTGATGACAATTCAGGAACCATTTCATGGGTTGCTATGAATGCGGGATAGTCATGATCAGTTGGCTGCTAGAAATACTCTATGGAAGAGCAAGGTGGCATGAATGATACGCTTGTGAATTTATGTTTCAAGTAGATTAATTCGAGAATGGCATTGAGAGGTAGATTATTCGAGCATGGAATTGAGAGGTAAGACCCTGACCAATGCCAGAATCTACCATGTGAAAGAGCTTGTTAAATTTGAATTGTGAATTTCAAATTTAAGAAATTGCTGACAACTACTAGTCACTATTGGCTTGCATAAGCTTGTGTTTGGATGTTTGAAGCTTATGTTTCAGGTAGCTTATTTTGAGCATGGTAGTGAGAGGTAAGATCCTGACCAATGCCAGAATCTACCATATGATATGCATAATAGGTTGTTAAAATTCAAATTGTGAATTTCGGATTTAAGAAATTGCTGACAACCACTAGCTGTTGTTGGCTTGCATAAGATTGGGTTTGGTTGATTGAAACTCATGTTTCAGGTAGATTATTCGAACATGGAATTGAGAGGTAAGACCCTGACCAATGCCAGAATCTACCATTTATTAGAAGAAGTCTCATGGTTGTGAAAATAGTTGATATGCATAATGGGTTGTTAAATTTGAATTGTGGATTTCGGATTTAAGAAGTGCTAACGACTACTAATCATTGTTGGCTTGTATAAGATTGTGTCAGGAGGGAAGCATGGTAAGTGGGTAATCATGTTATGATAGTAAGCATGAAGTTATAATGGGCATAGTAATGCTGCTTACAAGAGACCCACAAATGAGCAAGTCAATTTCTGTAGTAGATAGAATTGCAAATTCTTATTGAATTTGATTGCTAATGTCATTGCTTGGTTATGGAACAATGAATTTGGATTGAAGTATCAGGTAATGATTGACTGTTTGGCTATTTGATGAATGTGTCAGGGATACACGTTGCAGGAAGATCATGTGTGGTGTCCTGCAAGAGCCAAACTTCATGGGAAGGTTTTCCCTTGGAAATGGGTTTCGGGTGAAACGCCATTGGACATTTTGAAAATGTCTCATCTGCACTGCATGTTTGGTAATAACATGAGTGAGATGGTATAGATTATGTTGGTGAGACATGTGTGAATATGAAATGTAAAAAGGAAGCAAGGATGAGGGCTTGGTTTGCTTAATAACCTGGTGATTGGAAACCACACAGACAGAGCTAGAGGGCTGACTTTCTTCTCCACAACCCTGGGATAGCACTGGAAGGGAATGCAGGGCCTGAGGGACTGAGTAGCAGAGAAGGGACTGATTCCTTGTGTTGGGTGTGTGTGGGTGTCTTAGAATTCAGGCTAGTTCTGGTGTAGGTGTTCCTAGCTCTGCAGTGAGCTCACCAGCTTAGCATTCAACCTTTCCCAACTCCTTGACGGTGCCTGACAAATATAAAGGCATACTCCGACGGAAAATGGATAAGTGTTATGTAACCCTTGCTATGAATATGCATGTTTAATTATTAAATTCCATATGCAGAACATGTTTTGATTTAGTGTCCATTATGACCGAATGATGAGAAATATGATTGCAGTTTTGAGCAATAACACTGATGAGTTTGCTTGTGTTGCTTGTGTTGACTGGCTAAGGGTAAAGGTAAAGGTAAATGGTAAATGGTTGTTGTGAGGGGTTGCGGAGTAAGGGTTATTGTTGATATAAGTGTGCGTTGATATAAGTGAATGGTTGGTATAAGTGTATGTGTCATTGTTGACATAAGTGTATGATGGGCTGTGATATGCCTAAGGATCCATAGTAGATCCTAGACCTGGAAATGGTCATGATAAAGTTCCAAGCCCAGTTGACATGGTTATGTACTGGCTGGACATTAATTATTTGATGTTGTGGAACAGCCGGTGTGCTGACCTAACATCTAAGTCCATAGGAGATCCAAAGGCTTGCAAAGTGAAGCAGGATCCTATGGACGAACGAGGAAACGCACAATACAGATAAGTATTGGATTATTTTGCTTATGAATATACATGTGTATATGATTTGGTTATGATGTTTCAAACTCTTGCTCTAGAGATAAAACTGATGAGAATAAACTAAACATGTGAATCTATTCAATGTTGGACATAGGTATCGCTGGGAGCGAGGACTATGAGAGCATCCTAGGGGTGCATGTGGACATGTGACTGTCCTGGAAAGCTCGGGTTGAGCGGTAATGAAAAAGGTGCTAGTAAGACGGGGGAGTCCTAGCAGCCGAGGTAAACCATGTGGAGAGACTCCGTGGTTTAGAGGTCTGGAATAGACCGAAGACACTAAGTGTCATGACCAAGAAAGATTGGTCCAGCATTCACGGTGAAGTGAAAGAGGCTGAGAGCATGAAAATCCACTGCGATGGTGTGGGTTCCAAGATGGAACAAAATAAAGAGGGGAAAAACTCTTACTGCTCTCTCTTGCCCTTTTGATTATATATATCCATACACATTTATGCATTGTGAAAACAAAGGATTGTTTAATGCATGTATGATTGAAATGAAATGTGTGTATTTACTTAAGTAAATTTGTGAATGCTGGAATAGTTAATTCCCTGCCCAAGAATGGACATGAATGAGCTCGTGTGCCTATTGGGAAGGCATGGAAAATATGAAAGTTTCCTTATGGAACTTGGACTGTCATGACAATTGGGTAATTAACTGACTGATTTTAATGTCTATATTATGCTTGGTCTGATAGAATTTCAATGGTGCATTTCACAGGTGAGAAAAGTGAAACCAGGTGGTGCACATTGATCATGGCAGCATATCAAAAGTTGTTGGACTTAGCTGGAAGTCTCCTTCAAATGATTTCCAAGACCCAAGAGAATCTTGGGGAGATGCTCAAGATACAGAAAAGGCAAAGTGAAATGAACCACCAGATTTTGCAAGACTCTATTGGTTTGCAAAGGGAGGTGAAAATCCTTCTGGGAGCAATCGGCAAAGGAAAGGAAGGTGGATCAGCAATGGGACAATTGTCCAAGTGACCCGATAAGAAAACGGTCCAGGCATGAAGACTCAAAGGAAATTGAGCAGGTAAAGATGAAGCAGCTAGTGAGATGTTGGAGATGGGGAGGACATCATTTACGTCGGGACTGCCCAATGAGGGAACATGATGAGGGCAATAGCTGCAAAGTTCCTAGACTTTGGGATCAGCTGGAAGCTGAGAAATAGCAGGAGAAGTCCATGGAAGCCGAGGGGCTTGGTCTTGAACGTTCAAAGTAGATGATTAAACGTGGGACAGATCTGCAATTTTGAAATTTTGATGTGCAATTGTATATGTATGGTATATATGTAATGGAACACCGAGGACGGTGTTATTCCAAGGGGGAGGGGAATGTAATGTCCCCGGTTTTGACCCCGTTTGCATGATGTATATATTGTAATTAATCGTGGTGAGGAGCTAAAGGCAAAAGCCCCACCATTGATTTGGTTGTGTATGTTCGGCAATGGGGATAGTTGCTGATGGTATGTCGTGCTATCCGGCACCTTATAATTTGAAATCATGTAAATATGCATATCAAATAAAATAAACCACAACCAGCTACGGCAGTGCAACGTTGAATGAAAAGGGCGTGATTCCAAAGGATAAGGTGTGGGGGATGTCAAACCTTGGTCTATGGGGGAAAAAACCATGTGTTGCCACCTTGTTGATTTGTCACCTTTCTTGTTCACCAACCTCTTCAATGTCTTGATTTTGTTAGTTGGGGGCAGTTATTGCATGAGGAAATGTGGGCATGGGGGAAGCGCTGGTTTTGGCAGGCTGTTGTCAGTTTGGACGGTATGCATGCCCAGTGGAGAACCTTCATTTCTCTCATGCTGGACTCCATTCTCCCCATGGTTGGTTTCTCTCACGTCTGGTCTGTTCCTCCTCACGCAGAGCGGTGTTCTGTTCTTCCTCACCCGAAGGGAAAGTCTGTTCATCCTCGCATACATTGGTCGGTCTGTTCGTTCCTCATGGTGGTTGGTTCACCTCACGCAAGGAGAGTTGTTCACTCTCATGCTATTTTTCGGCCTGCTGTTGCGTTCTTTCCACTCGCGCAGAGACCAGCAAGTTGTTCTCTCGTGGCCTTACCTTCTCACACAGCCAAGAGAGGAGCTGTGTTTCGGTGGTCATTTACGTTTTCCCATAGAGTGGAATTGGGTATGTTTTTCCTGTGTTTTGTGCTCACTGATTAAATTTTGGGGCCACTGTTCATCCATAGTGAGCCGCTGTCTATCCACGCCATCCCCTTATGTGACTGCATTGAGGAGCAGTGTGATGTGGGCTTTTAGATGTTGGATGGTTGATGACTCCCATGATTGTTGGCTGAGTCTTTCCCTGTTTTGGGGCTGTGGATTGCTGCTATCATCCACTGTGTGTTTGTGGCTGTGGAAATACCCTAGTTTTGGGTTGCAACTGAGTTGTTTTGGCCACGTTAGGGCCAAGAACAACTGTGAGTTTCCTTGTAGGCTTGAGCTGTGTCACACCTTTCGTTTGGAACTGTCCCGATTGCCTTTGCTTCTTCACAGAGCTATGAAGGGATTGTTTTGCTGTGTGTATGCAGTGGTTGGTCTTCGGACGGTGTTGGCTTGGCCAATCTGTTGATGGCCTAGTAAACCCAGCGGTGTTGGTTTGGCTGATTGTGTCCCCTTGGCTATATGTAAGCCTGCAATTGACCCTTAGTCCTTGAGGAATCATGCCCAGCTCGGGGGTGGCAGCGTTGCTGAGAGATTGATGAGCACGCTGGCCTATGGTTGGGTGGAACGTTGCAGCGACGTAGCTGGTTGCGGGACTCTTCATCAAAAGTTAAGTACTGCTGCTAATTCATCTCTGCAATTTATATCAATTGTATAATGAATTACGATGAACATGTTTTATGCTGGAAATGTGTGTGTGTTGCTTCCGTTGAATGTTGATTCATTCTGCATCTGTGTATGCTTGTAAGCTTTAGTTCCAGCATTGATTTGTTTTGATTATGTTCATGGGGCGGTTTTCCCATTATTGTGTGTGGTGTTCATCGCGTCCTCTTCGCCAAATGAGGGATGGGGACGTGACACTGACCAGGTGCCTCCACTCCAAGAATGGCATTCAGCGCTTACTTATAATCATATAGGAACCAATCCTATAGTCACATCAGAATGGCTCAGCACTCATATCTAACATGGAAGGAACCAATCCTCTCACCATGACAGAATGGCTCTGGGTCTCATCATTTCCCCCTGGAGGAAACCTCGATCTAGAGAACACCAAGATTCTCCCTAAAGTACTCGAACTTCACCCTAGCCAATGGCTTTGTCAACAGATCAGCTATCTATTCCTCCGTCGCAACATACTAGAGCTTCACTACTCCCCTCTGCACCATATCCCTGATATAGTGATACTTGATCTCAATATGCTTTGACTTGTCATGGAACACTGGATTCTCTGACAACTTCACGCAACTCTAGTTGTCACAATGTATACAAGAAGCATCCATCTGGAGATCAAATAAATCAGACAGTAGCTTCCTCAGCCATACTACCTCACAACTAGCTAAACAAGCTGCAACATACTCTACTTCAGCTGTACTTAGTGCCACACAGGATTGCTTCCTGCTAAACCAAGAGATCACACCTGATCCCATACTGAAGCAACACCCTGAAGTGCTCTTCCTATCGATGGCACTTCCTGCCCAATCTGAATCAACATAACCCTCCAGGTTAATCTTCTGATTTGCCTCATAATTGAGCCCATAATCAATTGTACCCCTCAGGTACCTTAGAATATGCTTTGTAACAATCAAGTGAGCATGTCTTGGATCTGTGAAGAACTGGATCAAGGTGTTCACATCAAGGACCCAATCATATGACGATACATCGTAGCATCAACTGCTTTTGATGAAGCATCACTCAACAGCTTTAGGTTTGATACCATAGGTGTGGTCATGGCCTTGTAGTCCATCATCCCAAACCTCTTCAGGATTTCTACTGCATACTTCCCTTGTCCAAGGGAGTTTCCATCCGCATTCTGCCACACCTCAATGCCTAGAAAATAATGCATCATACCCAAGTCCTTCATTTCGAACTCGGCAACAAGCTTTCTCTTCGTATCAGAAATCAACCCATCCATACCTGTTACAAATAGATCATCTACATACAGTGGGAGCATCACTGGGTTTCCATCTTCAACCTTGTAGTAAAGGTTGGAATTTGGTTTACTTTTTGTAAAGCCCAAACTGGATAGAAAGCTGTCAATTCTACCATACCATGTCCTAGGTACCTGTTTCAAACTGTACAGGGCTTTCTTCAATCTACACACATGAGATTCCCTGTCATGTGTCTCAAAACCGAGTGGCTACTCTGTGAACCCTTCCTCTTCCACTACACAATTCAAGAAAGCAGTCTTGACATCCATTTGGTGTATCTTCCATTTCATCACTGCTGCCAGAGCAAGTATTGATCTAATGGAAGTGTATCTGGCTATAGGAGCAAAGGTTTCTTCATAATCTATTCCTTCTTTCTATGAGAAGCCACGAGCCACGAATCTTGCCTTATATTTCTCTATGCTACCATCTGCAGCATGCTTGATCTTGTAGATCCATTTGGAAGTTACAACCGACTTCCCTTCTGGTGTTGGGACAACATCCCAAACATCGTTCTTCATTATCGATTGATACTCTTCGATCATAGCATCCTTCCATTCTTTCCGTTCTGCCGCTTCTTCATAATTGGAAAGTTCTTCATTGATAAAGTCACATAGTAAAGCTACATATCCAGAGCAAGATCTGGTTCTCTTTCTTTCTCTGTGATTCTCTTCTAGAGCCCCGTATCTTTCCGCACCTTGGATAATTTCTCGTACCCAAGCAGGTTTCCTCTTGTGAGGATTCTTCTCTTGAGGTGGATCTACAGGTCTTTGTGGTTCTTCAAATCCTTGATCTTCTTCTTAAGTTTCTTCATTCATGGTTGTATAATGAATTCCGGGTGCTTCTGCTTCTTCAAGTTCTTTAGCAGGTCTCTTTCGGGATTTGTTGTATGCTATGTCTTCATCAAATGTTAAATCCCTACTTATGTCGATCTTCTTGAATCCTGGGAAGTATATTCTGTAAGCCTTCGAGCTTTCATAGTATCCCACAAATATACCCTTCTTTCCTGAAGGATCTAATTTTGTTCTCTTCTCTTTTGGAATATGTATGTACACTAGACAGCCGAATATTCTGAGATGGCTGACTTCTAGTTTCTTGCTGAAAAAGACTTCTTCAGGTGTCTTATTCTCGAGTACTCTGTGTGGACTACGGTTCTGTACATACATCATTGTTCTTGCAGCTTCTGCCCATAGATGCATAGGAAGATCTTGATCATGAAGCATCGCTCTTGCAGCTTCCATTATGGTTCTATTCTTCCTTTCTGCAATCCCATTTTGTTGTGGATTATATGGAGTGGATAACTCCCTCTTAATCCCTGATTCTTTGCATAAGTCTTTGAATTCATTTGATGTGAATTCTCTGCCATTATCTGATTGAAAGGTCTTGATCTTCTTTTATGTGTGGTTCTCGATCAAGGCTTTTAATTCCTTGAACTTGCTGAAAACTTCATCTTTGTTCTTCATGAAGTGAATCCATGTCTTCCAAGAAAATTCATCAATGAAAGAAACATAGTATACATACCCGCTTAGTGAACTTGATGACATTGGTCCACATACATGGGAGTGGATGATTTCCAAGATTCCTTTTTCCTTTATTTCACTACTTGGAAATGTCCTCTTTGTATTCTTTCCTTTCGCACATCCTTTGCAAACCCTTTCATGTTTTGCTTGAATTTATGGAAGATCTTCAACAGCTTTGCTTGCAAGTGGTAGTGCTCTATAGTGCACATGTGCAAGCCTTTTGTGCCAAAGTTCATTTGGTTCTACTGTGTCATGGACCAACACTTGTTCTGGATGGCCCTTCAATTTGTATAATCCTCATTCTTGTTCTCCAATTACTATTGCATCGTCAATAGTCTTTCCTCTTGGCCACATGAGGACTTGGCCATCTACAAATGTAACCCGCATGCCTTTTGCATCCAGTGCCGATATGGATAGAATATTATTCTTTAGTCCTGGTACAAACAAGACATCCTTCATTTTCATAGACTTTCCAGAGTCTAGCTTGTAGGAGGATTCACCACTACCTTTTATGGGATATTGGTAGTCATCCCCAAGTTTCACCTTATGGGGTGAATTATGTTCGAATAGTTTCTCAAAAGATTCCTTGAAACCTGTCATGTGTTTGGAAGCCCCACTATCAATAAGCCAATATTTTCTTCCATGAGTGACAGTTCCCATGAGAGGGGAGATCAGAACATATTCTTCTTCACTTGAAGAGTCTTCACTTTCTTGTTTTACTCTCTTTCTAGGAGGATCATCATCCTCAGCAATGTTAGCATGATGTCTTCTTTTGGATTTCCTATTCTTCTTGGATCCATTCTTATTCATGGGACAATTTCTAGCAAAGTGTCATATTTCATCACATGTATAACATCTAAGTTTAGATGAACCTTTCTGATGAGAATGCTTACCTTGGTGATGATGCTTTTCCCTTATTCCTTTCTTTGAGTGTACTGTGAGATCTTGATATTCACTTCCCATCTTTTCTTCTCGAGCTGCTATTTGAGCTTCTTCTTGTGAACATTCTTCCCACGGTCTACTGAACTTGACTAACTTCTTCCTAGCACAGATTCCTTGGATGAAAGAATCCCATGACCTAGAGAGGCCATTCAAGGTTGTCATCACAATTTCTGCATTCTCCACTTCTTCATCTGTGGCTTACAGCTATTCTTTGATCTGGTAGACCCTTGTGAAGTATGACTGGATGGTCTCCTCATTCTAGATATTTACATTCTTCAACTGGTTTCTTAGAGTCATCTTCTGATTGATGTTCTTCCCTTCAAATAGTTTGGTTAGGGCATCAAACATAGCTTTAGGTGTCTTGAGGGAGGACACCTGTGGTATGAGGTGATCCTTGATAGAATCAACAATAATCCTCTTTTCCATAACCAACTTCTTCTTATGTAAGGCCTTAGCCTCATCTCCCTCTGGAACTGGAACCTCCTCACTGATATAGGAGTCCAACTCATTTTCTTCTAGGACTAGGGAGATCCTATACTTCTAGGCTCGGAAGTTATCAGCTCCCTCAAGATTTTCATCAAGCCTGGTATGATGAGACATCTTAACTGAGAACCTCAAATGGAAATACAAAATATTTAGATCTTACCAGGTCAAGATGTTGGATCTGGATTTGGAGCTAAAATCTTGTAGTGCTGGTTCAGGAGCAGATTAGGGTTTTTCTTTTCTGGAGTTCTGTCCAACCAAATGCTTTGATTTTGATCCCTAACTTCGATTTTGGGGAGGATATCAATCCAACCCTGGGCCCACTAAAAAATTCCACTTCTGTGAAAAGCCCTAATTTTCGGCAGCAGTGTCGGGTCCAAAACTGAAAAACCTCGGAATTGAAATCTCTTTCGACAGAAAGATGCACCCTAGGGAGGAGAGTTATTCCACCCTTCTTTTACTGAAACTCTATGGAGAGAGATCCACAAGTAGGAAGCCCTAGTTCCCGCAGCTGCATAGTGTCTTCGGGTTAGCTCTAATACCATGTTAGATTTTTAACATTAAGCTAGCATAACATTAGGATCTTCATTAGAGGAAATTTCAACTCAAAATGGGCCTTTTAACTTTTATTCAAATTCCATGTCATCATGTGTTAGCCAATGAAATTTCTTTAAATTTGAAATACCGTATAGGTCTTAAACACTTTTTTAATATAAATTTAGGGATAGGTATCATAAAAAAAAACTACTTTTTTTGTTTGTATTTTTGACACATCCCCCTGTGTTTTTACTCAAATTTCAATCGAGAGAGCTCATTGGATGAGGAATTAAATTCCACATCCAACGAGTACCCACTCGGCATACTTTTGATGGACCCCGCTACCCCAAAAATAAGAAATACCTGAAAAAATGGAATGATGATGTCATCATTCCATTTTTTCAGGTATTTCTTGTTTTTGGGGTAGCGGGGTCCGTCAAAAGTATGCCGAGTGGGTACTCGTTGGATGCGGAATTTAATANAATTCCATGTCATCATGTGTTAGCCAATGAAATTTCTTTAAATTTGAAATACCGTATAGGTCTTAAACACTTTTTTAATATAAATTTAGGGATAGGTATCATAAAAAAAAACT
>LPNX010386314.1:169930-224623 GCA_001517045.1 Pseudotsuga menziesii | reverse complement strand
GTTTTTTTCTTTTCTTCCTCCAAAATTAATAAATATTATTTTATTATTTTATTAGTTCATTTTAGGAGGCCCATTTTGAGTTGAAATTTTCTCTAATGTAACTAAGAGAACAACAAGCACAACAATCAAACACAAGAGACAATGAACACAGTGTTTTTCCTCAGGGAAACCATAAATGGAGAAAACCCCGCAACTTCCTCAGAGATAGAATCAACACCAAAAGTGAAACCCCAAAACAGTAAGATGATCTCCCGACAGCAGTAACCTCTTTCTTCCTTGCCCCAGTGTCTTTCTCTTCCTTAGCTATGCGCTACAACTAAGTGTAAGTGAGTGTGTGAAAAATAGAGAGGCTAGCTCTCTATTTATACTAATTCCTGACTTGACTAAACCCAACTAGGGCCAACTTCACTAGGTAAGTCTAATAACCCTAGTGCCCCGAAACTGTGGGGAATTTAACCCTTATACAATAGGAGGGTTACCCCCTTGACTTGACATGACTTGTTTACATTATAGAAACTCTCGATAGGAACCTCGGGGCATGACATGACTCAAGTACATTACAAATACATCTTGAAATAAACATCGTGTTACAATACATAAGAAATATAAGTGAATACATTCTGAAGTTACAATTACATCAACAAGATGTCCATACCACTTGGCATTAAATCCATGCATGTCGATGATATGGTCAGGACAAGTGGGAAGCGTATGAAGAATACAGAAACTGAAGGTGGCACACTGGCCCGATCCGGAGATAGGACATCATTAATATGAATGCCTCGGGTAGCGATAGCCAAGTACGAAGCGGTGTGTGGGAATTGTCCCTTTGGGCATATTGGTGGGCTAATATTGAGCTTCTGCTCTTGAACTATTAAAAGCAAAAAAACCCGTACGAGGCGACCATCAATGGGGGATAGGGCTGTTGATCTTTTACACAGTAAGATGGATCTAGAAAAGGTTAATGGGCTCTGTATCTATAAGGTCGACGCTATGAAGGGTGTGAAATGGAAACATCAGTCAAAATGGATGAGGTCGGGGTACATCACCGAGTTGAGGCGAATGGCTATATATTTATCCTTGAATGGTGAATCGCTCACCCTGTTTGAGCTCAAACTTGATTGTCGTCATTTGCAGGCCATCTGAAACTATCTACTCTGTGAGATTATGGCTCATCAATGGAGAGTTTGGCATCGTTAGGGGAAGCGTGGAAGAACTGATGGGGGTAATATAGCTTAGGATAGTTCATATGTCAATTCCCCGCCTACAGATGATAATCCGGTCCCTCTAATGTTTAATTGGAGGGCACAATATATGGCCGAGACCCCGGTTATGGTGGAAGCACAGATCGCAGCCAAAGAAATCAAACTGCTCCGAGAATACGAGACTCACCAAGGGCGACTCCTGGCGGCCAATCCGTTCTGGGAGGTCCGAACTCTTATTGCTCGAGACATGCAGGCAAAGGTACAAATGGCACACGACATCCGGGAAGCCTTGACTCTGATTCAGAAGGGGAAGCAAGAAAGTGCTGGAAGATTTAGACTGCTTGACCTCATCACTGGAGAATTGTTGGATCTCCCACGGGAGTAAGCCAAAGAAGCACAACCTCCCTCTTCAATTGACCCTCCTCCGCAGTGAGGATCATGGGAGGTTTGGGTCTTTTGGGGCTCTCTAATCGTTCAGTGTTTTCCATTTTGATGCTTTGGCTCGGTCGTCTAAGGTTTTATCTATGTCTAGTTATGACTATGTCGGATAATGTTGTGTATATCTATGTCTATTATCTTTTCAGTCAGGATGGGGTAATGAAGGGTGTTTCCATCACTCAGGGTCTGTCTCTGTGCACACAGTGGATTGATGGCTACCAGGTCAAGTGTCAGGGTAATGTCTATGTTTTGGAAAATGAAAGTCTGTGGGTGGGTAATGGTTCCTTGTTACAAAGAAAGAGTACGGTTTTGGGGAGTTGGGGAAATGACTAATTGAATTCTCTGGAGAAAATCCTGGTTAAGCGTGGATCTTCCAGCTGGCTAGGTCTGAATGTAACTTCTTTTTTGTACTATAAGTAATATTTAATGTGCTCCTTATTATTAACAAAAAAAAATGATACATAAAGGGCGCATTTATGTAACAACAATGATAATTTTGTAGCAAATAATCGAACACCAACTTTTCTTGGTTAATGAAGTCTCCTAATCAAATCCTATGAGCATAGTAGACCAAGCCTATGAATACACTGTAAAAATAATAGTGTTGAGTGTGTCCAAGGGATTATTATATAGCCATTGTAAAACCCATGGATATAAAGTATGGGGAAAAAATGAATTTGTGTTGTATTTTTATGCAAATATGTAATTGTCATATTTGATTATAACTCACCATTTTTTTCATTGTTAGGAAACTAAAATAGATTTTCATATCTATGCTGAAAAATATGTCAAATAGATGCAAGGATTCACAAAACATAAAATAAAAGTTAAGTCAATACAAAAATATGGACATCACTATCATAACATTTTAACTAAAATAATATTTACACATTTGACACAAAAAAAGGACTCCGCTTTGAACCTTATGGAGTTGACCTTAAATTGCCTTGCTCATATTTCTATTGTAGGGGCTAACATTTTTCCCTTTCTTTGTAGGATGAGACAACATATATGCATATGGATATAAGGTAGTAGAACTGGTGTAGTAGTACATATGCATGATGGTTCTTATATGGTTGATCAACGCATAGGCATTCATGGACACCCTCTTGAAATTCAAATACATTTATGGACATCCTCTTGAATTTCAAGTGCTTTGAGTTGGAATTGGATTGGTATTTCTTGATTTCATGAAGTTTCCATTTTTTTTTAGCTATTTATAGTAATAACATATTGAGTGAGAAATATTACACCCTTCTCTTTCATTCTCAACAAAGCACGTTTCCTTCAAAGGGAAAGGGAATTTCATGGTTGTTTTGGAGATCTTTTGTTTTAAATTCAAACTATATTTTTTGTTATTTTTTCTTCACCTTACTTCTAAATAGAATTTGGATTTTGATTGGATGCATCTCTTATAGTTGTATCATCATATGAACTTAGATCATGTTTTTTTCTTTAATTATTTTATTATAAACATGGAAGCACTACCTACTATTGCCACACTTTTTCATTAAAACCTATCTTATAATAAATAAAGTTGAATAAATGTAAATAGATTTCATAATATGTCGTTAGCTAGATTAGTCTACATACTATGCTAACAAGCAGAAGATCTATGCTTTAAAAATTCTCACCAAAAACCAAGTTATAAAAATTGTGAAATGAGCCCTCTCTTTCCATGTTCAAAATTTAGCTGAAAGGACAACTTCTCAATTCCTCCTCTCTAAAGAGCTTTCGAAATTTGAAATTTAAATTTTGAAATTGGAATGATGTATCTATACTGGTTGCCATTGTGTCATCGATCATCTCTCCAACCCATATGGGGGAGATCCTGTCATGTTAGCCAAGTTATGCTAGCCGACATAAATAAAAAAAATTAAAAAAAATTAAAAACATAAATTACATATCAACTTAAATAAAATATAAAAAAAAAATTTAACTCGCATAGAATCATTTTAAACCCAAATCTATCAACTACCGAGAGGGATCCAAATGGTATAAAAATGTACATCTCAAGAAATTGATGGTATAAAAATGTGCATCTCAAGAAATTGGATCCCTCTAGATGCTTAATAGATTTGGGTTTAAAATAGATCTATACTAGTGATATGCAAATAGCAGTGATTTCTCTCTATGTTATGCTGGTTGAGGAAGTGTTAGAGTGAGTGGAATATCTCAAGGAAAAAGGAGATGGGAAGTTTGAAGAAATTGGGTGTTTGAGGCCCATTAGCATTTCAATAAGTTAATGGTGGTTTCTATACAATTATGCATTTAGGCAGCGTCCTCTCTCTCGCCTTTATGTAACGTAACCATGTAGGAAGGGCAGTCACCACGGATCTAGAAGATGTTTTTGAATCACTGACACAAAAAGGAAAAGATCAGTGCAAACCATTTCTCCATACTCTTACTAAATAAGTAGCATTTTCACTGCTTTTTTTTCCTTTTAAAATAAATATGAGGTCTATAAAATAGTAGTTTCATGTATTCTGTTGATTACAGTCATTATTAATGTTTTAATAATTAATTTGGTATCGCAATAGTTAGTTATTGAAGTTTGAAAACTGGATTTTGTTTTATGTAATTAGTTTGGTATTATCAAATTACTTTGATGTGTTGTTGTCAAACATTGCTCACTTATACAGAGATGGAAACGAAGAATTCTACCGTTTTCTAATGACTTTAATTGAACTTTATTTTTTTTTAATAAAACATTGATGTGAATCTTTGATCGTGATCAAATTTTTTATTAATAATTGAAATTTGAAAAACAAGTGAAATTAGCAGCAAAGCTGCTTAATACCTGCCTCTTAGGAAAATTTTGGGAAAAATAGAAATAGGTTAATTTATTTTGAGTTTTATGATTGTAGAAAAACAAAGCAAGGCACTTTAGAAAGCTAATCTTGGTAGAGAAAAGCACATCTAAAGTTGCATCTATGATCACTTCATAAATACATTATTGTCTACGAAATCATCTAAAAGTAAAGCTTGGTTGTCTACAATAAAAAGTTTATAACAAAATTAAAATTACTATTATATTAGATTATGTTAACTATTTTGTTAGGTTAATTGAGCAAACCAAAGATGAAGGATTACTATTTTTATTTAAATTTTATAATCTATAAGATGGTATTTTAAATTTTATGAAAAAAAATGATACATTTATGTAAAAATGTTAATACATACATAATTGAATGTAAGATGAACTATTTAATGTGGGTCTCTGCTAATGTTATTATTCTCATTATATAGCGGCGATGTTGTTTGTAGAAAAATGTTAACTAAGTTGCAAACAACAATTAAATGTAAAGAAAACTTTTTAATATGGAAGATACAAAGTGTTTATTAAACTGCTATTATTATAGTTTAATATTAGTAAATTAATAAATTTTATATAAGAGTTTAATAATATGAATGATTTTTTTTTAGTATGACACGAATTGGTCTATTATAGAAAAATAATATTACAATTTGGAAAGAGAATAGGATGAGAGATTAGCGGGACAAGAGACAATGATATTATTAAATACTTAACAAGAGAGCTGAAAAGAATCGTACAGAAATCCAAAGGAATTTTCATGTGAGGTTTTTACTTTTTCCTCCATAATATATTATTTGATTTTCTTTAATATCATTTTTTTATCTGCAAAAGAAACAAAGATTATTATTAACCCCTTTAATACAAATAAAAAAAAATATTAAAATGATTTTGAAAAATATGAAACTAATCCGTTAAGTTATTTTCAAAACGACCAAATAAATAAAAGCGTAAATGGGAATGCGGGCGTGATGCGGTAATGAGAGATATTGATTTCGTACAAGATATAATGACTTTGTACAAGATTGGCATTGAATTATAAAAAGCTGAAAATTAATGAATTGTAGAACTGGGTACTTTTTCATGATGTCAGAAGTGCCAAATGTCACTTGAAATCCAGATACCAAATTCCAAGATTGTCAGTGCTTTTGATTATCCAATCAACAGCTTACAAAATATTAATAAATATTTTTTTAATAAAATCTTTTGCAAGTTCTAAAGTTTAACTTTGGAAAATACATGTTTCAATTTTTTTTTACCAGCTAACTAATACATAGTCAACTCAGTTTGACTGCAAAGAAAAACTTAGGTTGGCATATTTATGGAAAAAATTGGTATTAATGTCACCTTCTTTAAACTAAATGGCTCTCCTCTTCACTCTCCAAGATTCCTTATTTATTCTAAAAGTTCTAGTTTTTTTAGATTCCAAGTCTATTAATTTGTCTTTTGTCTCCCTTTAAAATATAACTAAAAACATTTTGCCCAAATATAATATCTATGTCTTCTTCTAAAAATCTCTTACCAATGTGAAAAAATCTGGGCCTTCAAGTCAAGTATAGTTAAACTTAAAAGGACCCATGCAGTTGAGTTGGAAGAGTTTAATTATCTAGGATGTGTTTGAAACATAAACAAACGATACTGAAGCGAGATTTTGGAAAATTTGAGGGAAGCTAGTGGTTCATGATATGATATTCTTGTTTTGTTTATGAAAAAGGGGAGCCCAATGGTATATAAGATGATGTATCAATTTAATTTAATGATGCTGGAGGTAAATGGTATATAAGATGATGTATCAATTTAATCTATTAGTCATTATTTTAAGGATGTTGTTGGAAGTAAATGGTGTTGATGTTTTGTATAAAATGCCAAAATAATCTATTCTAAGTAATTGATTTAAGGAGAAAATAGTGTTGTTTCATTTGTTGATAAGTGTTAACCATAACCATTGGTAGCTCTTTTCTCTTTTCATATATAAGCAAGCTTATTTGGTATATTTGGTTATCAAACCTTTTTTTTATTATAAAAAACTAAGTATAATAATATTCCATATCTCATATTTATTAAAATAAAATAGAATAATGTATAAACATATTTTGATATTAAATTTTCTAAACAATTTATTTCGCTCTTTTCTTTTTTCATACGCTCTTTTCTTTTTTCATATATAAGCAAGCTTATTTGATATATTTGGTTATCAAACCCATTTTTATTATAAAAAACTAAGTATAATAATATTTCATATCTCATATTTATTAAAATAAAGTAGAATAATGTATATACATATTTTGATGTTAAATTTTTTAAACAATTTACTTCATTTTGAATATGGTAATTAAACAATTCTTTTCATTTTAAAAGAAGACATCTCAGCATTTAGAGAGTAAATTTATTTATAAAAGAATAAATATATTAAAAATTATAATGATACTTACAAATATATCGGAAAATATATATATATATATCACTTTTGAAAACTTCCCATTAAGGCAAAAACTGATTAAATTTAAAACTTCTTTCTTTTACAGTAATCAGTTCTTTTACAAAATCATTCTACATTTAAAAGATACAAGACGAAAAAGTAAAATCATTCTACATTTAAAATATACCAAACGAAAAAGCAAGCTGCAAAATGAAGGGCGGTTGTTTTAGTGCACAAGTGTACGGGGATTTGATAAAGCTCGACAATCCAACTCTCATGCGAAGAAATGAAGATGGAATCTGCCTGCTTTACAAGTTTAGGTAATCAGTTTGGACTCATCATCTTCCTTTGGAGGAAGGTTGGAGTTGGCCCCACCCCATTCCATATCTTTGGATTTACTCGAATCCACCCACCAGCGGACAGGACATTGAATTTGGGCTTCTTTTAACCCTCCCACTATGTCGGTTATGCTCGGTCTATCTGTCGGACTAATGTGCACACATCTCAGCGCTAGTTTGGCAATGCGAGCTATTGATTTCATTGATTTCACGTCGTAGTTTCCACCCAACTTCTTGTCTATGATTTCTTCGCCTATTTCTTCCGCCTCCACATACGGTCTCGCCTGCAAATACGTCCCGATATAACGAATGTTAGTCTCACATATATGCGTAGTCAATGGCAGGAAATGCAGTTGAATATCATTTTGTGTTGTTTGGTTACCCATTCAACGAGTTTACATTTCTCTTTCTCATTTGTGACTTGTCTGCCGCATATAATCTCAAACAAAACGACTCCAAAACTATTTATATCACTCTTATCACTCACATGGGGAGTGCTACCATACTTGTAAACATCTTCAAACAAAATTTAATTAATTGCCTTTGCTCTCAACAAGTAATCGAATACGTTAATCATGAACAAAATATTTGAAAGAAAGTTGAAGTTATAATGTGTTTGTGATATACGCTGGATCGATATATCCAGGCGTTCCCTTTTCCAGCGTTGTCGCATGTGAAGCCTCCCCATCAACTGTTATCCTTGAAAGACCAAAGTCAGCTAGTTTTGCATTCATATTGTTGTCTAGAAGAATGTTGGCGCTCTTAACATCCCTGTTAATTATCTTTGGCGTGCAACCCACATGCAAGAATTCAAGTGTTGTGCACATAAATCGAGATGGATGAGATGATGCATATGTTTAGGCATAATAGTGTTTACATCGCAAAACTTAAATCACTGAAAGAGTTACCATGCGCTGCATCTAATGCTATTTTCACCCTCGTTTCCCAATTTAGGGTGAAATGTCCTGAATCGGGACCTGGAAAATGAATTTAAAATCAAATATAAGGGTTTTCTAGTTTATTCAACTAATTAATATGAACACCAGAAACTCAATCAATTATGTTGGTCAGCACTATATTTACCATGAAGCCTTTTCCATAGGGATCCTCCGGACATGTGCTCGTAGATAAGCATTAGATTTTTGGATTCATTACAGAAGCCGACTAAAGACACTAAGTTCTCATGTTGAGATTTAGAAAGTACGTTAACCTATTAATCAAAAGAAGCCGCCAAGGTGAATTTCTATACATTTTTTTGGGTGCAACAAAATTACTGTCAATATAATTAAACAAGTGCAGATATAGTATGGAGTACCTCATTCAAGAACTATTGAAATGGTGAGAGCAATTTCACTGCTATATCTTTCTCTTCCCTGCGCAGTTTACCAAAGTACACCGATCCAGAGCCCCCTTGCCCAATCAGCTGATTAAAGTTTTGTGTGGCATCCCTCATCTCCTTTTTCGTAAAGGGATAGGAATTTGGTAGCTTTGGCAGGATCTTAGCGCAATCTGCAATCAATATAAAATTTACAAATTATAAAAGCAGTGTCTTAACTAATTTCCGAAACTCCCAGGTTGTGTCATATGAGTATATTAGTAAAATTCAAGTTACTTCCAGACCTTCATTGAAACGTCGTTTTTCCATAAGTTTTTTCCAATATACAGCAACACTCGGCATCAACGCTAAAACAAATACTAAACATCCACTTATAGATATTCCAAGAATGACAGTCTTAGAGTTGTTTCTGTTCTCTCGAATTTCTTGGATACATTTCCCTTCCTCATATTGTACAAAGAGGTAGTTATTTCCAGAAAATCTGAAACAAAATAAATAACACGGCGGAGTCGGTGCTCGCAATCGCGAAGAGCAAAAAATATCACATGTTTTTGGTGGGGAGGGGTCGTTTCCGGCCATCACCCCGAAAATTTAATTAATAATGAATTGACCCACACTTGTACTTATCTTGATGTCATAGTTGCCACTTGTTATCTGAAAACCAGATACCAAATTCCAAAGCTGACATCATTTGTGATTGGCCAATTACAACACAAATAAATACATTTTTATTATAATTAAAAATTATTATTTATAAAATTATAAAGTTAAACTTTATAAACAACATTTTAATTTTTATGTACCTTTGAACTAATAGGTGAGTCAACCCAAGTTGACTTGCAATCGATTACAATATACCTGCTAAGGCAGGTATAAAAATATTTTATTAATTTATTTTTATTTTATAAAAAATTATTAAAATAATGTAAAGTATTTGAGTTTTTATTTATATATGTAAATCTTCACTCACATTAATTTTTTATATATAAAACTGTCATTTTTTTTATTTAAAGTATTTGAATTATTATTTACCTTTTTATAATTGAAAATGTCCATTTCTTTAATTGTTTACACCAGAAAAAATAGATTTGTTTTATTTTATATATGTATTTTTAATTTATCAATTATATATATTCAAAAAAATTAAAAAAACACTATATATTTGATTTAAATATACCATTTTCATTCAAATAACCATATAACATAAAAACTTATATAAATATTATAGAGTATATTTTTAAATCATAATTAATCTTTTTATTTTTATTATTTATCTCATATATATAATAAAAAATGCTATAGCTTTGTTTATTATTAATCAAAAATGAGATATAACAAGCTCAAAGCGATTTAAGTAATTGTTTATTGCTTCAAAATATTTGGATTTCTAGTTATATGAGAGCCTTAAATTTTATTGTATTAATATCTTTATTTATTCTTAGTTAAAATCAAGTTAAAATTGCATATAACATGTCCAAAGCAGCTTATTGTGATAGTGAAAATTGACACTTCTACATTTGTGACTATGGCCTCTTTAAGCTATATATAAATCATAAAATCGATAACCCAAATACACTTATCATCATGGAAGTATACCTAATTTGATCCTCTATGATGGTTTAACATTCAAAAAGACAATCAATCCCTTTCCTATCATTGAGTTGTAGGCTAAAAAAGAATAGAAAATGTTATTTTACTAAGCATGTGAAATTTGTCATTTTGTTGCTAGGTGTTAGAAAAATAACATGCTCACAAATAAACACCAATAGAATTAATTGTAATTGAATTGCATTAAATACAATAACTTTAAAGCATAAACAAAACTATATACACAAAGGTTTCAGGTAAACAATGAGATTTTCTTTTACATTGTAGAAATTCTACAGATTTATAATTCAAAATTATACATTTGAGACAAACAAAATTTGTAATTTTGTAATTTTTATTTTTAATTTTTTTGGATTTCTTTTACTATTTTGTCTAGCATCTCTATCAAGTTCATTAACAAATATTCTCAAGTTCATTAACAAATGTTCTCTCTTCTTATACTAGGACTCTAAGACTAAGTTGAGTTAAAAACTATGCATAACTAAATGATGTGTAAAATATTTTCCAAGAAATCTCTTTCACCCTGCAAGGTGTTCCCAAATCCATCTTACACCGGTTAGAAATCCGCAACCAAAAATTATGACAATTCACCCATCTCTTTATTACTTCACCAATATAAAAACAAAATTATATGTTGTGTCACTGCATATTAAGATATATATGTTGGGTCAGCGAGAAGCCCAGAGAGGCAGGTCAGGGGAGGCAACCATTAAGTCGATTACCCCATCCAATCCATCGACGGCCCATGAGCGAATAGTTTCAAACAGGAAACTGGAAATTAGATAATGAGATGGCCAATAAACATACACAATATATATGATAAAATCTGATTTCTTATTAGGGTTGATAACATGGACTCCATATTGGGAAGTTAAATGAAGAAGAGGGCGATTTAAAAACAAAAACATGTTGATAAAATCTGATTTCTTATTAGGGTTGATAGCATGGAGTCCATATTGGGAAGTTAAATGAAGAAGAGGGCGATTTAAAAACAAAAACATGTTGATAAAATCTGATTTGGGTTGATAGCATGGAGTCCATATTGGGAAGTTAAATGGCGATTTAAAAACAAAAACATGTTAGAAGGTGAAGTAGTTGAAACAAAGAGAAAGCCGATAGTGAAGCACTGATACTAGCATTTGCTTCTTTACAGGGATGGACGTAGAAGAAGACTAGCGTTCCTGATGGTTTGAGAGATTTCTGCTGCAAATCTTTGCATGGCAGGGGGCGGCAAGCTAATGGGAACCAATATTCCTTCCACGCCACTTGTGTTTCTATACTGGATAAAGAAGCTACTAAACGCGCCCAGCACCGCTTCTCGTGTGCAGAGTGTTCTTCCCCACCCGAAATCCACATCACCAAAGCCGATTTTGCTGACGTCCGAAACCGTAAAAGTCCATGGCACAAACGTGCCCACGATTGAGCGAGGGCGGCACCTTCTCAACTCTAAGAAATCTATCTCTGATCGCACGAACTCTTCGTTCACTGCTGCTTTCGCTTCATGGATCAGTTTCACAGCAAAACTCAGCGGCTTGTTTGCCAACTCTCCCGCAGTCGTCACTACCCATGCCTTGACGAGTGCATTGCCGTAGAAGCCCTGGGGAAGTGGAGGGTTGAATCTTGTGCGGGCGTCCACTGCAAATATGAGCCAAACTTCCTGCTCGGCCGGCAATTGGAGAGCCCTCGTTCTTGAACGCCACAGGCAAGCCGAGAGAACCTCAAATGTTGGGCAGTACTTCATGCCTTGGCCTGCTACTACTGCTTGCCTCTTTAGCGACTCGATCTCCTTCACCCCAAAAAAGAATGATCTGATACCCATTTCATGCATAGGCACCATCTGGTCATTCTTGTCATCGATTTGATCGAATTCGTTGAAATCGTAATGGGAAAATTTCACTTTGGGGTTCTTCTGTGGTCGCAGGATCTCTCTTTCCCAAACTGGAAGA
Source organism: Pseudotsuga menziesii (assembly GCA_001517045.1). Lineage (NCBI taxonomy): Eukaryota > Viridiplantae > Streptophyta > Pinopsida > Pinales > Pinaceae > Pseudotsuga > Pseudotsuga menziesii. The sequence goes on along the minus strand of LPNX010386314.1, from coordinate 212,518 downwards.
ACCGAAGGCATGGCCTCCCCCTTCGCCATTTCTCCTAGGGCCTTCATGAACTGACACAAGCCAAGAGCGTCGCTGATAGTGTGATTCCACCGCACAGCGAATGTAAATCCACCACATCTCAATCGCGTTATCTGCAAGTTCATCATAAGCAGTACTTTCAGAATACAGTATCCACTCACCGGTTAAATCATCATGAAAGAAGTAGCAGTATCCTGGTCAAAATAAGCCTATGAAATCAACACTGGAGATTAAAGACTGAATTGGTATTGCCTGACACATGGGTCCAGCGATCTAATCTAGCTACCACTATATTTTTTAGTTTCTGGATTTAATCTAGCTACCACCATCACTATATTTTTTAGGTGTTTCACACATCTCAAACATGGAATCCAATATGGTTATCACTATATTCTTAGGTGCTTCACACACCCTGCAAGCATCCCAAACATAAGCATGGGAAACAGGTAGAGCATCCAGCGAGCATGGGACACAGGTAAAGCCAAGTGTAATTTGAACTAATGACCTCCAACATCCAACATGTGACTTCATAACAAGTACCTTTGGTAAGCAGTACGTTCAGAAAGATACAGTATCCACTCACAGGTTAAATCATCATGAAAGAAGTACCTTCAAAATAAGCTTAGGGGAATTAGGGGAATTGGCAACTAGAGACTAGGCTGGTACTAGCGTGACACAAGGTTCATGATCCAATCTGGCTACCACTATATTTCTAGGTGCGGATCCAATCTGGCTATTACTATATTTTTAGGTGCTCCACACACTTGACACATGACACAGAGTGAAACACCAGCAAAACCAGGTGATCTCCAACATGTAACTTCATAACAAGTGAACTGTCAATCAAATTCTAACACAATGAAATCTAATAAAAAAACTTGGAAAGAGGAACCTGAATGAGAATGAGAGGAGAATTGGTGACAGTTTGCGAGCCGGAAACGTCTTGCAGTAGATAATCACAACGGGCAAAGCCGGATCGCTTGTGGTCTGTGATTTCTTCGAAAGCAACATCCGCATCGGCTTCCACAAACAACACGCCTTCGCCGGTGCAGTCCACCACGAGCTTACCCTCGGGTGCCTCTCGTAGTCTTCCGGCCAGAGGATAGTAGAACACTAAAACCTTGGCCAGCCCTTCTCTGATAACTCTAGCAGGATCCTCACCCTTCTTCCTCGGGTCGAACCGATAGAACTGAACAACATTAATGTGAAATCTCAGAGCCGCTTGATCGTCGATATTGGAAAGGTATAGACAATCTTTCGGAGTTGGCAGAGAAGGAGCGACGAGGACAGCAGGCTGTTTGGCGATGTTCAATTTCATAGACGCCATGAAAACACTTATTGAAAACCAACAGAGCTTGAACACGCTATAGTCTTTCGGGAGAAAACGCTGCAATGAGCGTTTATAGAGGCAAAGGATGCAGACAGGACTGATAAGAAGCGTAGAGCTTGCAGGTTTTATAAACGTACGTCGGGGTGTTGGAATTGAAGCATTCATTATTGTCCAATTTCCTTCTTATCTTCTCACGGTTTCTGATTCAACAAAACCAACTACCAGACCACGACATGAAGATGACATTCAAGTCCATTTCAATGCAATTTACTGGAGACAGCTATCGCCAATGTTTTACAAAAATAATTGTAAAATGCATTAAAAACCAGACGCCTTGGTCAGTGATAACCGTCAGCCTATCTAGGAGAAGGTGGAGATCCATAATTACACATCAATCGAGCCTGCAACCCATGTTCTGGCACGGCACAACTTCAAAGGCATTTGCAAGGATCTTATTTTTATTAATTTGTATAATAATAATAATAATTTGTATAGAGCTTGCACTGAGTTATCCAAAAATGTTAACAATAATTATATGAGTTGTCTTATGAGTTGTCTTAAGAGGGGATGATTTTTTGACAATGGTTTTTAGTTGATTTTTATCAGTTTTTTTTGCATGAATCTTCATAGAATTTTCAAAACTTTTAAAAACATTGTTAGATCTTACAGATTGTGGGTATTGAGGGGTTTTTGTGTCACCTGATTTCATTTCTGAACTTAAAATCACCAACAAACAACAGAAATTACAGATGTTGTAAATTAAATTCAGGGGATTGCTTTCTCCAAAAAATCAAATGGAAGTTAAAAAGTCCCCTCTTTAAACAGTTTCATTATTATATTAAAAACTAAAAAATAGATGTTGATATAGATGTGTGCTAGGATTTAGAGGTTGATATAGATGTATGCTACGATTTAAAAAAATGATAAGATTTGATGATTTAAAAAAAAAAAATTATTAGTTTGTATGGATATTTATTTAGGATTATTTTAAAATTATAGGTTAGAATTTAATGATTTTTCATTATTGTTTCTTACCCTTAGAAAACTGGTGGATTTTGATTTCATTGGTATTATGCAAGTTAGTCGAATCATTAAAAAAAACTTTGTAATTATATTTTTTTTATATAGAATTTTTAATATAATAATTATTTGATATTTTTTGTTCCATATTAAAAGTGTTAAAATCTTCTCATTTTGTGAGATATGTATATAAAGGATGATGAAAATAGATTTGTTCACTCTCTTTATTCTCAATTAATAATAATATTTTTTATCCCATTCAATACGCCTTGTTACCACCTAAGTTGTATTTAGTGGTTTTTATCAAGTGAGCCCGGTGAATCGGAGAGGGTTAACTTGTTCGGACTTCAAAAGACCTATGGAAGTACTTCTAGGAAGTGCTTGTTGTATCATATCACATGTTCATACCCCATGGGGGAATTGTAATAAATGTTCTAGCATGATAGTGTCTGTAAAAGACTCAGTCTCTTAGACTTCATTTGTCAATCTGATCAGCCCAGGGTGTTTTTTCCCTTGGTTATTATTGGTTGTTGAACAAACGACTGATAATTTCTGAGTTTTTCACTCCATACCTCCAAAGTTGGGGTGGTCGGCTTGGCATTTAGGCCTATTGAGGTTATTAGAGTCGATGTGTCAATGTATAAGCATGCTAGACATCATTTTTGAGTCATATGAACATGTCTAAGCCCCCCTAGGTGTTTTTCAAGTTTTCAATTTTTTAGTTTTTTCACTGTTTTTTATTAAAATTTAATTTTTCCAAAACTTAGGCTATTTTTTAATAGTTTAATTGGAAAATTTGATTTTGTAATAAAAGTGGGCCAAATAATCGATTTCAGTCATGTAGGTGCTCATTTTCAAGCTAAGAGCACCATGTAAACCCATGGACCCACTATTTCCTAGTTTTGAGTGATTTTCCATCACTTAGGTTAGAAAGCCCCAAAAATCAATTATTGATTATTTTAATTAATAAATTGATGAATAATGGAGCAAATCCAAAATCATAAATCAGTGGATTCTCAGCCGATTTGATTGAAATCAGTCAGATCTAAAGTAGATTGACTGGATCTGACAAATCTTTGACTGAAGGAGGTGATCAAATCAGATCCAGAGCCGAACTTAAGCATCCTTTATGGGGAATTTCACCCTCCCTCTCTCCTCAACACGTTTTGGCTCATCTGGATGCTCTCTGAACTGATGTGTCAGTGTATGGGTTGAGGTGTCAGCTCAATCAAGCCCCCGGTTGACAAGTAAGCTCAGTTCAGCTTCAGTTCTGCATTGATGAACTCTCCATCAGTTGATTTCACTTGATTCCATGAGAAATTGCGGCCCCCCTGGGCTGGATGGCCTGCAATTTGTATATATCCTGCTTGAGGCTCCCTTTTCCAAGCTAGTTAGAGCTAGACTGAAGGGCTTGCCATTGTAATACTGTTGTAATCTTTTGATTGTTGAAATAAAGAAGCTTTGGAGGCTAAATGGTGTAATGCTCTCATATGTGTGGATTAAGCATTGTCTTACAGCTATTGATGTTGCCGGCTTTTCTCTCAATTTCTGCATCTGAACCCTGTCTGGCTTGAACGATTCAGCTGAATCAATAGGAGTATAGTTGGGCAAGTAAGGTTACTTGTTTTTCTTATATCTCATAGAATATATGTTAGAATATCTTGATTATACATGTTTAATAAGTTTATTTGCATGTAATTCTTATTTCTTTTTCATATATATATCCATATCTCATGATGTTTCATGCAGGATTGTGTGTTTAGCTTTCAGGTAGCAAGGATTGGACAAGCTGTGGATCTAAAGATTGGATGAGCTGTGGATCTAGTTTGACTCCACTACACATCCAAATTTTTGTGAAGACATTGCCCCTCTGCATTCCACTAACAAGTTTCCTCTACAGACCTGCTTCAACAACAAGCACCTTTCTTCCCCTTTCTCTCCTTTAAAATCTAAAATTTTCCTCAAATTGGTTACTTAAAAGGTTTCTTATTGCTATGATCTATCTCACTAAGAAAAGTACACATAGATCTAATTAGTAAGATCCCTTCCAAGGTCTAGATCTTAGTTTTGTCTTACACATAAAGTTCAATTTCAAGAGATCTAGCTAAAATTACCTTATTTTCGCAAGCAATTTAGTGAAAATTTGTAGCTTGTTGTTAATGTAGTTTCATTTGCTGTTATTAAATTTAACATTCTGCAATATCAGTGCATATTTAATTGGCTACACAAACAACAAGCCAAGATCCCAAGGAAAGCTTGCTTTCCTTGGGTCCCTTGTCGCCCGTTTAGCTAGTTTAACTTCATTTTTGTTGAGATAAGGTAGGCTGATCCAAAGGTACTGTTAAAGTGATTTTGGGAATTTGTTATTCTAACATGCTCACTATCTTTTAGCAGGCCTGACAGAAAAGAAAGGAAGCTGCTGTCCGAAGTAGCTTTTGGAGCGCTCAAATCCCCCTAGGGGTCTCCCTTTTTTCACAAAATTCTTAAATTTGTTGTATAATTGTAAGACCTTGGTTTCAAACTGTATAAGGACCAAGAGGTTTCTGATATATCAGTTCTCTGATATTTGTTGGAGCAGAGTCCCATAGCTACAGGAAAAGCTTCCATTTTGGCAGATAGACAGTTTGGCAAAGACGAAGAGATAAGGTGAAGCTACGACACCGTAGCATGTTTCTAGCTGCAGAGCAGAGCCGAAAACCATGACTGTTGGAATAGAGAAGTCAAGGAAGACAACAGTACCTGAGCGGTCGAGAAGAGAGAGCTCAACCACTACATTGAAGGCAGTAGCGAAGACAGGAGGGCTCAGCTACCCTCATAAAGGAAAAGGAGCAACGAGGCCGAGGTATTGAAGACAAAGGACAGAAGAAGGGAAGCGGTGCATAGTACCCATGGTCAGCGTCGGGAAGCATGGAAGACTGCAGAGAGCAGTGGTATGATGGAAAGCAGCTACCCCAAGTACAGATATGCCGATGGTCACTAATTAGGGTTTGGGTTACTATTAGGACAGGCCCACAGTGTTCTAATGGCGAGACATTCGGGCCGCCTATAAAGGGATGTATTTTGTATTGTAAAAGGTTGGCATTTTGGGCATTTTAGGCCATCCAGCTAGTCAGATTATCAATAGTCTGTTAGCTTACTGTATTTTGTATTGTAAAAGGTTGGCATTTTGGGCATTTTAGGCCATCCAGCTAGTCAGATTATCAATAGTCTGTTAGCTTACTGTATTTTGTATTGTAACAATCCATAGGGATTGATAGACAGAGAGAGAGAGTGAGAGGATATTGTAAGAAGGAAATATAGAGAAGAGATCTAGGAGAGAAGGGCTCCAGGTTGAGTGCGGAGTTACCCAGAAGATCTCTAGCTGCATATGCGGTGCAGCAGAACTATGTACCTCTCTCAAGTTATAATATAGAAACACAGTTCTGTGGACGTAACTTCCACCCTGGAAGTGAACCACGTAAAATCAGAGTGTTATGTGTTTGATTCATGTGATTGTATTTACTTGTTATATCTGTCATTCATTACATGAACTTTGCTTACAGTAAATGTATGTGTATGTTATTAAGTTCACGGCATATTACAAGGATAAATGCAAGTTGAAGTCTTTAAGTATTCTGTATAAGAGTTTGTCTAAGTTTCACTTAAGACAGTTAAGAGTCGCAGTATAAAATAGCCTTGTGTATTGAGTCCTGTAAGTTGAACACAAGTAACGCTAGGTACGCTGAGTCGCAGCGGCAGGATATTGCAGGGAGGCGATATCGCACCATCAGAGGAGTTGTGGTGCGCTGCGGTTAAGGATCAAGCAGAGGAAAGAGTTACGTATTGCCCAGGACGTGGTGATGCAATAGGGATTAGAGTCATCGCGAGTAAGAGGAAACTACGCATCGCAGAGAGGAAAGAGCGGTCTTGCAAGCTAAGAAGAGCTGCGAGACGCACACAGGATGCCATACATAACCTGGTCGAGACACTTGAGTCTTTGGCCAACCCATTAGGATCACTTCGGGTGAGACTTTAGGCTGCTCCGCGGTCTGTTGCCGAAAGGGCCAGTGAGCTAGGGGTGTTGTTGGTTCATTATAGTAAACCCGGGTCTACCCAGACGACCAACAAATGGTTCCATTGCCGGTTTTGAACAAACTGAGCACTGATGTTCTGTTGGCATCCTACTAGATACGAACTCAATGAGTGGGTTGTGTCTACGACCAAATAGTTTGCCGTATGAGAAAACAAGAGTCCTAGACTGAGTACAGAGGACTGGTTACAAAAACATATCGTTACAGACCTGCATGCGATATTTTTTGCAACCTTTGGAAATGAGCTTTACGATTGGTTATCAAAGTTGACTGACAAGAGCATATTCAAGAAGAAAAGAAACATTGTCTGGACACTGGAGCTGATTCAGACTGTGAAGAACCTTGATAATCCTATTACGAGGACAGTAGACTTCTGGCTTGCGAGTGTGCTAGAAGGCTTCGTCACAGAGTTTGCAGTGGACCAGAGAAAAAGCTTCAGTGAGGCTGAGCGGTACTTCTTCAAAGGATATCGCGGTAAGTACCCAAAATATTTAAACTTGTCCATTAAGATGTTATTACATGAACAAGGAACAATGGATCTTGTTTTAGATGAATAAGTAAATATAGTAATGTCACAAGAGTTTGAAAGTGATTTTGATGACATTGGACGTACACGTAGTGGAAAGAAATACAAAGTAGATTTTAGCTCTCCCATATTTGAAGAAAGTTCAGATAATACTGGACAACAGAGTCACAGTACCACAGAAAGAACAGAAGGGGGTATCCCTTACCACCCTCATACCCCACAGAAACAGATCGGGACTTAGAACAATCCTATAGGAACTCCATCTAGTAGCTCGCAGACAGTACATACTACCGCTACATCACCTCCACCTAAGCCACCGAGTGGTAGTAACACAGCAAATCAATATCCACCACGTAGAAATAGAATGGGGGATGATATGAAGCTACCTATCTTTAAGGGTATAGGGGCAGAGGACCCAGAGCAACATTGGTTTCTATGTGAAGCCGTGTGGACCATTAAATCAATCAATGATGATAATAGTAAACTTGTACAGTTGGTCACCACACTGAGAGAACGAGCCTTAACATGGTATATGAAGTATACCTCAGCGGTACCCAGAACACTTGTCCAGGTCAGGACCACCATGATTAAAGAGTTTAAGAAACCTAAGTCTGAGTCACAGTGCATTACAGAGCTCAAAGACATCAAACAGTTACCTACAAAGTCAATGTGGGACTTCGATCAGAAATTTAAAGCCCTTATAGACCAAGTCAGCTTTGAGTTTGCACCAGAGCAGCATAAGGAATGGTTTATTGCAGCGTTGCTCCCTCACATCAAACTACCATTAATGCAGCAGAAACTCCAGACGCGGGACGATGCGTTGGAGATGGCAATGAAACTAGAGGCTTCACCTCTAGCTGAAACTAGCATAGGTATGACAAACCTGCAAAACCAGTTGGATAATCTCATGATACAGATGCATGAACTTAAGAAAGGGAAAGAGGTTGTGCAAGACATATGTTACGGAGAGAAATTCCTATGGCTTGGGGTACCACAACAAACAGCTATGACTCAATAAATCAATATTTCCCAATATGCAATAGAAATAAAATGTCTAACACTAAAGGATCAGACCTCGTACCTTATTTCGGACGGTTAAAGTAGATCCCCGTTGAGCTTTCCAATCTTTAGCTTGAATTGATATAATACTTTCTCAACAACAAGTAAACAATACAAGCATACTATATATCATGTTGTTAGATCTATCCTAGCATATATAATCAATAATGTAAAAGCATTTGACATATTCCAATGCATACAATATTCAATCAAATACACATCATTGGACAAGGAAAGAAAGTTCTTATTAATATAAATTAGAGATTACAAGATAGATACAACCTCTAACGGCACGTCTGTGAACCGGAGAAACTGAATCCCCCACTTGGGCCTCCACCACTTCAATCCTCCATCTCTCGATAGCAAGCTCACTAGCAAAAGGCAAGCTTGGGAAGAACACAAAAGTGCTCCAAAGGGACAAAGGGATGCAGACTCAAGTATAATTCTGGCAACAATGGACTATAGTTTTGTTGCTCTTAATCTCTCTATATGCCTTCAATGTACCAAGGGGTTCCTTATATAGCTTCACAAGGGATAATGAAGGGTTGAATCCGAGCGATCTCAAGGCATATGGAAGGCCAGGAGTCAAATGAGTCGGATCCATGTCAAGGAAAACTCCAAAAGGATTTGGACTATGAACACATCCTGATGTACGCGGATATAGGGGTCAAAATCGCATACGTATGCGGTTATCGGGGGAAAAGCCGCGTATATCATCTTTTATATAGTTTTTTAGGGATGATCAAGGTAACATCAAAGGATAAAATATGGTCCATGGGGTCTAAAGAGTCTGCAGTGGGACAGGGGAAGGCCATACAAAGTGTGATTCACCTAGAGTGGTGAAATCCGCTATAACAGATGCCCCCTAATGTGTGAGGTCAGAGGGGTCATACGATGGCCAAAATACATTATAAGTCAATCCCAGAAGTGGAGTGATGAAGGGTCCCAAATGGAAGACCAGCCACCCAATCAACATAGTACAATGATAGAACTCTGCATACAACTGCAAGTACATATAGCAGTCCTGGATACATAAGAGTACAATGGCCATGAATAGGAATAATACATGATATCACATATGTGGTCATCGCCATGTACAATATACATAGATCAGAATCTCCATGATGAAGATATACAAAGGAACATGATCTCCAAAATGGCTGAAGATATACACTAGATCAAGATCTCCATAGTGGCTGGAAATGTCTGACATACACTGGAATCAAGTCACGAGAGCTAAAATCTCATGAACACTAGAACGATCAAGGAGGTAGCATATAAAAGATGCCACCAGTCTGGAAGGTCTTCTACACAAACCGCTACGAGTACATGTCCTACTATGCGAATAGAGGTGTCGAGGTCGAACATAGTAGTCCATCGTCTGATTACCGGTCATTGATGTATACCGTTAACAGACGCGAGATAACCCACCGATAATGAAAATGGGAATCAAGGTACTAGAGTGCAAACTAACAAGTGTGAATAAATGTGTTGAGGTTGAACACTTGAGAGGATCCATCGATCAGGGGACATTGATGTATTCCCAAAACTGTCGATGGCGAGAGAACCTGCCACTGATGACTGCAAGTCTCAAGGCACTCAAAAATGACTCTAGACTCCAATCCCAGAATAAATGATCTGAAGTCGATGGGATGAAATCCGCTGGAAGGAGGGCATTAAGGCATCCCCCATCATCCAACACGAGGTACTCAGCAAAGCTGTCTAATGTGGAAGGACTCGATCATAAAGTGCACGAACCAGTAACTGTACCGGGAATGGCCGACATGCAAAGTCAAGATAACTGAGGAATGGCTGACACAGGTTTCAACTTCCTTCAAACAAGAGCATAACGGCGTATGGTGACTGAATGAAGGAAGCATAGACTCGATATATGAACTGGGACATCTCTGTGACACAGGAGGCATCAACAGAGGCTCCATAGGGACTAGAAGCTTAACCAATCGGTGGAGATAAACTCAGATAAATGAGTACAGCTCCTAAGTCAAACTATAACCCAACCAATGGATGTGATATACAGTGCTCTGTTCGAAGGCGACACGACTCGACAGCTGCCAAAAGATAACATCTTTCCTTGTCCGGCTTTTTGGTTTTTTGATTTTTTTGGACTTTTTCAGTTATTTGAAAAGCTTGAAAAAAGAATAAACTAGCTTTATAGTTACAAACTAGGAGGATACGAGTGTCATAAGGGCAAACAAATTAGTTCCAAGTAGTGGAACATACCTATGCTCAATGCAAGGATACATGTATAGGATATCAACACTCGAGGGAAAATCCCCTCCCGGTAAAAAGGGAATCAAGCTGCGAAGGATATAAAAATGGCTCTGCATGGCTAGACATGAGACAAGCTCGGGCTATATGGCTGAAACGCAATGTCAAGGGAGCCAGCATAAAGCTCAATAAGGCAGGCAAAGCTCATGATAATGCATTCACAACTTGACATAAGGGGAGTCCGGAGGGAAAAAGGCCAGCATAAGATTAAGAGGAGTATGAGGCTCTTGTGAAATGTCATGGAAGTACTATACAACGAACTCCCACACCCTAAAGGAGAAAACATCGGCATGGGCACCAAATGCAAATAAGGCGCTAACTAGGGTACCCATGTACGGTGAAGCTCTACCACTCACATCATGCCACTTCTATAGCAGCAAGAAGATTCCGTGACATAATAGAGTGGGTTCGTACCTAAGGTAATGGTGACATGGTCATAAGGTCATGCAAAATGCAAACGGTGGTGAACCTAACCTATATTCCAGTATAGACGTTATACCTAAGATCAGTATGAACGGGTCAATCCAAAGGCTGAAACGACACTGAAAATGGTCTTCTACATCACAAATAATGTCAGAAACGGTCCAAAATGGTTAGAAACTGTCAAAACTATAGGAAAGGGGGTAAAAATTTTCAAATATTTGAAAATTTTTCTATAAATAGTAAAAAATATAAATCATTTGAAACTTTTACCCATTGGAGTTCTAATATTCAACTGCAAATTCTAAGAGATCCAGCCGGCGAAATTCACAACCGTTTCTTCCAGGTAGTTACTCATGCTCTCCTCATGCATTTCAATATAATTTTTGTTGATTTTCATGGTAAAATGAGGTAGTTCAGGCCAATTCTACATGAGCGTTGCGGCCCACGCAGGTATTGAAGCTTTTTCCGCATATAGGGCTAGCTATACGCGGAAAAGGGGCTAGAAACCGCGTACATACGCGGCTGTTTGCAAAACAGTCACGTATGACGCCGCGCAAATGGATTTACAAGAATCTAATGGACAATTGGGTAATTTCTCATGTAGGATGGTGCTAGAATGGAGAGAGCGCGAGCATGGTGAAGTAGAGGAAGCTGTAAGGGCTTACGTAATGGCTCAACAAGCTCTTAGAATATGTGGACTCTACAAGTTTTGGTGCCTTGGTGGCTTGAGGGCCAAACCAAGACTGCTAGAGATGTTGGTAGACTATTGGGATCCAGACTCAGAGTCCTTCGGGATAGATGGGATGTCTCTCACTATAGAGGTGGAAGACATATACTTCATCATAGGTCTATCTATACGAGGGGAGGTGGTGAACCTTCGTTCTCAAGGTGGGCCAAGTGGTGGGCTTACTATCGATGAGTACATAGCTGTGTACTGCTACCCAGATACTAAGAAGGTGGGGAGTCAAGTCCCCACCAATGCTATACAGGTGCTGGGCCTAAAGGCCATACTACTAACGCTGGGCAGGATAACAGGCTTAGCCTCACTCCATCAGGCCTCGCGGCCACTAATGTACTATGCGGTGGAGTGTATGAGGCTAACCATATATGACTGGAGCACTACACTACTGAGCAACATGAAACACTAGCTCAGTGAGTGTAAGGCAGGTAGGATACGGAACTTCGGGTTCAACAGCATATTGAGCACATTTTTCTTCGAGCGTGTTCCAGGATTGAGCCCTAGAGTGGACGTTCCTCTCCACGGGGTTCGAGATCTGGCCCAATGGCATTGGGCAGATGCTATGCGTAGACAGGAGGGTGGTAGGGTGGCCAACCCATATCTAGCTAACTTCTTTCCATGGTGGCGATGACAGATTGTTGCCATAGATGACTACCCCTATGGAGGGATAGATTTTCGGGGGGATCCATACATGCCATTGCCACCAGGAACGGCATACAGAGAGATAGGTACCGAATCTTGACTCTCACTTTTTTTTTAAATTTTTTTAAGTTATTTAATTTTTTTGTATTTTCTTGATTATGTGGAATCAAAAAGACATGTTTTTGCATGACAACGCATAGTGACATCTACCATTCATGTGTAGATGTAGGACCACAGTGACCAAAGGGCTTCCCATGTCATAGACGGAGGGGAAGAGGGGATGACATCACAGGTGCAGATGCGGAGCAAACGCTCCAGGGCATTCATACCAACTTCGTGCGACTGACTCACAGGGTTCCCATGGCGCAAGTCGAGGACTTTCCTGAGGCCATGCAGCGACAGGTGGTGGGTGTGCCACGCACATGGGTGCGTTTATTCCGACGGCTAGATAGAGCCATAGTGACGTATCATGATCACAACCCTCCCCCTCCACAGGATTAGACACCTGGGAGTGCATATGTTTTGTACTACCGTGTATTATGTGATGGAAGCTTTGAAAGCTCCACTTTTGTATACGACACTATGTATTACCACATTTTTGATATATATAAAAAGTTTTATGGTGATCGGTTTATTTATTTACACGTGTAAAAATGTTTGTGATTAATTTATTATGAATGAAACAAATGCCAATCTAACACGTAGTTAGCATATGAGTCAGCAACTTGATTATCATTTCTTGGAATGTGTATATATGTAATACTGTCAAATTTCCGTTCTAACAATCTCACACGTAAGAATCTTCTTAATAACGTCGGATCTCTAACATGGTACAAACCATTGAGCTGTGACACTACCTACTCCGAATCAAGACGTACCTCAAGAGATAGAACACCATGTGAAATGGCATCCCGTAGAAGCTCGATAACGGCACTATATTCAGCAACATTGTTGGAAGATGGCCGTAGACATACACCTCCTGAATACAGTACCTAACCCATAGGAGTATAAATCACCCAAGCAGCAGAGGCTGAGTGCTGAGTGTGACGGCTTGCACCATCCACGAATCCTATGTAGGTGGAAGATTCCATTGACATCTGCCAAAAGAAACAGACACTAATCACAAACCCGATCACGATAATAAAAAGACTTAACTATGCAAAGATGTATAATAATATACAACAAGCAGCCTTGGCTAAAGATCATGCATAGTATTTTTTGAGATAGAGCCCATTTCTAGGCTCCACCAAAGCTGTGCCTTCGTAATCGACTAACTCATAGGCACCCTTCTCTAAGACACGCTTGACCACGTAAGGACCACGCCACATAGGATTAAATTTCCCTGCCCCCAAGGGTTCTTTCGATTGATCCCACAAAAGGACCAAGTCTCCTTCACTAAACACTCTTGCACGGACATACTTGTCATATTGGACCTTAACGTGACGCTTATTAACCTCTAGAGCCACCAAGGCATCTTGACGCTACTCATCAAGTTGCTCGAGGTGGACTAAACGCTCCTCCAAAGGTGAAGTGTCTGGTAAGAGTTCCACAGCTAGCTTCAACGAAGGAATCTCGCATTCAACCGGCAATATCGACTCCACTCCATGCACAAGCTGATATGGAGAAAAACCAGTGGCAGTCTTAACTGCGGTTCGTTATGCCCACAAATTAGGCTATAACATAATATGCCAATTCGTCTTGCTCTGTGCGATGGTTCGTTGGAGAATGGACTTAAGTGATTTATTCACTGCTTCAACCTGTCCATTCGCTTGGGGTTAGTAAGAAGAGGAGTGTTCTTGCTTATACCCTAACTTGGATGCCAACTCTTCCATCATATGGTTCTGAAAGTGCGAGCCATGGTCAGTGACAAGCTCTCTCGAAATCTCAAACCGAGTAATGATTTGGTTGAATATGAAGTGAGCGGCTGTCTCACCGTCGGATTTTACTGTAGGCATTTCCTCAGCCCATTTCGTGAAATAATCTACAGCCACTATAATATGATGGTGCCCCCCAGCCGAAGTTGGGCTACAATCCATAAAATCGAGCCCCCACTTGGTGAAGGGACCGGCGGTGATAATGGGATGTAACAGGGCAGGCTTCGAGCGCATATTCCGTGTGAACACCTGGCAAGGGTGGCACCTCTTGACCGCATCAACACAATCTTTAAATATCGACGGCAAGAAATAACCCGCTCTCAAAATCTTTTGAGCTGTAGAAAGCCCAGATAAATGACCACCACACGCCCCTCCGTGGCAATCATTCAACACAACCTCAACCTCCTCATGAGTTAAACAACGTCGTAAAATGGAATCTACCCCACGGCGGTACAAAGTATTGTCCACTATAAGGTAGTTCTTAGAGACGTGACGTAATCGTCATCGTTCATCTTGCGAGAGGTGAGTAGGTGTCCCCTGTGTTTGCAGATATACTATGATATCTCCATACCATGGGTCAGATGTTGAGATTAAGAAGATGTGCTCATCAACAAATGTATCTTCACAAACCGACTCCTCGGCCTCGCTCAGGAAATCCGATATAAGCTCTGCAAAAATTAACGATTTCTTTGACTTTTCCGAAACAAATTCAAGATCGAACTCTTGTAGGATGACAATCCATTTACTATACTTTCCCCCAATCATCCTTCATGTGAGGACGAACTGAAACGAATTGACATGGGCCACAACTGAGGTCTAGCGAAGGAGGATATAATGTCTCAAACGCTGAACCGCATGCACGGTCGCTAAAGCAAGCTTCTCGACATGAGAATACCGAATCTCTGCGTTAATAAGGTTTCAGCTCAGATAATATATGACATGCTCTTGGAGCTCCTCATCCTCCTGAACCAATACCATACCAATCGTCTCTAAAGACGTGGCCACATATAATAGGAAATCACGGCTATAATCCAGAGGACTAATCACCGGGGCCGACATTGGGGCTCGCTTAAGTGCATCGAACGACTCCTGGGCTCTTTCATCCCATTCAAAGGGAGTATCCTTCTTCAAGAGATGCATGAAGCCTCTAGTCAAATTGGAAAAATTGACCACAAATCTTCATAAGAAGTTTGCCATACCTTGCAAACACTGAAGATGATGAATATTCTTCAGGGGAGACAACTGAAGTATTGCCTCAACCTTTAAGGGATCAACTCTTATGCCCTCCTTTGAAACGATGAATCCTAATAAATGACCTGACTTCATGCAAAAGATGCACTTATGAGGATTTAATCGAACCGAATAGTGCCGACATCTTTCGAAGACCAATCTCAAGTGATAGGAATGACGCATTCTCATGCGAGAATGAGCAGCGAGGTCATCCAAAAACACTTCAATAATAGACTTGAGATCGTGGAAAATCAAGGTCATCGCCCGCTGAAATGTAGCTCCGGCGTTTTTAAGGCCGAAAGGCATTTTTCGATATGCAAACGTTCCCCAAGGACAAATAAATGCAGTCTTGTGTTGGTCCTCAGGTTTAATCTGGATCTGATTATACCTGGAAAAGCCGTCCATAAAGGAGAACACCTCGCTACCCGCACACTCATCCAAAATCTGATCTATAAATGGTGTGGGGAAGTTATCCTTAGGATAGGCACGATTTAAATCGCGAAAATCAGTGCATATTCGGATCGCTCCCAGCTTCTTATCCACCGAAACGGGGTTTGAAACCCACTCCATCAAGGGAACGGGATAGATGAAACCAGCTTTCAACAGCTTCTCTATCTCTGCCTTAATGGCAGGTGCTTTCCTAGGATTCACGATGCATAAGCATTGTCGAACAGGCTTAGCATTGGGGTAAGTATTAATCTCATGTTCGACAATCCGAGGGTCAATACCCAGCATCTCATTATAATACCAAGCAAAAATATCACAGAATTCCTTGAATAGCTCAGTATATTCGATAATCTCAGCCTGGGAACAATCCGCCTCAATATAGACATTCTCAATGGTGTCAAGATTTTGAGAGATGTTGATAGAAATCGTGGAAGATATGTTTTCCATGTTCCCATCAGCCATCTGACCAGGAGAGCTTAATGGAATCATGGGACTACCAACTCTCTGACTAAGAATCTCCCTATAATCCTCATGCTCCAAACGGTCAAGCGGTGGAAGGAAATATGATCTATGATGAAGTTCCTCCCATGGAAACTCAACACCCGACATAGCCTCGATGATCGCTTCATCTGAAGGAAAAACCATATCAAGGCAGTCGTAGGCATGAGAAGACTGTACTGCCCATGCCAGAAATACATAGGGATCTTCCTCTTCCATCCGCGAAGAGGAAGAACAAGGCTCTGCAACATTCATAAGATTGGCTTGATAAGCTATCATGGTTGCAGGAAGTGGCACGTTGGTTTCGACAGGCTCACTGGAAATACTCAGTGTAGGAAGAATCCAAGGATCTCCCATATGAGTCGTGCAAAAAGACACCGAGGTCGTAGAATTTGAATCCCTATTGGAACAAGATCCTATCATGAGGACCGGCGCAGGACAACTAAATCTTCCCATGAGGGATGGATACATGCCTACACCCACACTCCCAGTTGCCGGCTGAGAGTGTTCAACGACCAGAACCGAAGTTCCCGAAGATGCAGTAACAGGGAATTCTTGAATGCCATCTGATCAATCCTTACAATCTTCCCGTTATGAGGAAAGCATACAACGTGAAACACAAAAGAAGCAATGGCTTGCATACTATACATCCAGTTTCGACCCAGCAAGAGATTGTAGTCGAGGGGTGCATCAACCACCTCAACCTCTATCGCAACGGTCTTCCTTCCCAAATGGAATTTAAGGGACGGAATGATGTTGTGCAGCCTAAACGATCTCCCATCAAAAGCAGTTAACATAGTCGTTGACTTTGACAACTCAGGAGAACCAAGACCCTTCCAACAAGACAAAGACATCACAGATGCAGCAGTGCCCTCGTCAATCACAGTGCGCTTGACGATCATATTCAGACATTCTACGTGTACCAAAAGTGACACATAGTAGGGCAAGCGAGACTGATGACCTGCGGTTTCAAATTTGATCACTGAGGAAGAATCATCACCGTTCACACCAAGAGTAGAAAGCAAAGCCTTCCTTTGCGAAGGACAAATCTGAAGCACTTCCAATGCAGACGTCGCACAAGGAGTATGGCCCAAATCCTCGACAACTGAATAATTCTGGGTGGTTCGGGCATTTGGATTATGCCCCGAGCACTTAAGTACCCCCTTAGGAATGCGAGGTGCAACTTCATGTTTATCTGCAGGTTTCTCAATGCACAAAGGAGTTCCTGGTGGATCGGGTTCTTTGCCTGGGTTGGGTTGTGAAGATCCATAATATTTCGCACGAGTCACAACCTTGGCAACATAGACCATGTTAATGCACCCACGAGCACTAGCCTCTGGTGGATCATTCTCACTAGATTGCTCCTGGGACTTCGAGTTCATATTCTGGTTATGCGTTAAAGGGTTCGTTAGCACAGCTGGGCCTTGTGCTAAGAGTCTCAAAGCTTCATCGTTTCTAGGGCACAAGTAAGTGAGGTGATCATCCTTACATAGCTTGCAAGGGAATTTAACCTTATGTTTCACTTGCTTGTCCCCACCAGCATTCTGACCGTTCTTGTCATTATTGGAAGCATTCTCATTCCTATTCCCACCCTTTCGATTATTATTCTTACCCTTTTTCTTATTCCGTCTGGGTTGTTGGTTACCCTTCTGGTCCAATGATTGCACAGAAAGTACACTCACCGTTTGGGGGGGTTGAGACGAAGCCATATCTTGTCCCAAAGTAGACTGGTTGAGCGACAATTGACTAACTTGTTTTGAAACCAAATCTGTAGGTTTTGCACTTGCACAACCCACAATACCATCAACATGTGGTCCAGGTTTTAACCTTGGGATCGAAACTAGAACGAGGAGCGTTGGGAATAATCTCATACAACTAACCAGACTGAGCATAAATCAAGTCCAGTTCCTGCGCCCTAAAGATTGCTTGTTCCTTATTCTGCACTCCGGATGTAGAAACATCCTTCGCGATATATGGCAATAAAGACTTGAGGAACCACTCGAGAAGGAACTCTAGCGGTATAAAGGATTTAATTAATCTCTTCCATCTACGCCACTCCTGAATATGATCAGAAATATGGGTGGCTTTATCCTATCGAAATGTCGACAAGAGTTCAATACCAACGTCATAGCGCACTGGTAGCTGGAAGTGATTAAGAAAATTCATCACAAGATTGTCAAACAAGGTAAAGGCTCCCTTTGGTAACTCTATATACCATTTCGCAGCAGGCCCTGTGAAGGTACGTTGAAATAGTCACAAGCGGACTGAGTCCTGATGTAACGAATTCGAAGAGCACCAAAGGTGAAACGTGGTAACGTGTTCGCTTGGATCCTCTTCCGATTTGCCTTCGAACTTAGGTATGTTCGAAGGAAGCTTGGTAGGGACAGCCGGCCAAGCCGGGTCATGAGCCACGGGATCGTTCATAAGTCTCGATAAGTCAGGAAGGTTGAGCGTCGTGAGGAAAGGGAGCTTCGCATGATGAGGTCGATGGACTACTCCCTGGTTCACATAGGTTTGAGCACCACCATGGCCTTGGCCATAGTGTCCTCCTCATGTCTGACCTGTATAAGGTGACGTGGAAGTACCATAGTAAGGTGGACCTTGACTAGTAGGAGCTACAAAGCCATAATTAGGAGAGTAAGCAGGTTGTTGATACCCACCTCCATAAGGTGAAGAAACCTGTCCATACTGTGGACCGTAATAAGGTCCATAGGACATCACATGCAATGTCCCATGGGACACTCCGTAGGTAGGAAGATAAGCTCTGGAAGGGCGAACATACATCCCAGAAGTAGGTATATATGCCCCAGATGTAACAAGCTGACCACTATGAGCGGGGATATAGCCTCCCGAAGCAGCGGGTGGTATATGAACTTGAGACACAATCGGCCTAGTAACCGCAGTACAGACCTAACTCTTATCCATATATCGACTCGAAGGACCGCGTGGATAAGGTGGAGGATGTACATTTGAAGAACTCGGAACCGAGGACAAAGGAATCTCAGTAATAAGATATGTGCTAGTGCCTATCGTCACTCGTCTCGGACCTGGTATCCTAATCGGATCACTAGCCCTAGACCTAGGAGGGGGATAAGATGGAGCTTCCACCACTGGGATGGAAGGTGCAATGTGACTATACTCCCAAACCTCTCCACAAGGTAAGGAATGGGATTTCCCCCAGGCATAGTGCTAGGCTCAAAATCGGATTCAACATGAAATTTCAAATCGTGCATAGGAAAACCAGTCGTAGCATAACTACCATAGCTAGTGCTAGGAGGGTCAAAGTGAGTCTCGAAATCATCCAAAATTCCATACTGGTAACATGTCAACGGGGAATCAGCCCTAGGGTGAGTAGGTCTATCATGCAAAGATCCTATCTGGGAAATCACAGGACCAAAATCAGCTAGGTCAAGTGAAGGATTGTACGTAGGAGTAAGTTCCCCATCGTCAATACGAACGGGAGGAGGTGGCTCAGGAATAGTCTCTGAATGATCCTCCATGGTGTGTGAATCAGTGTGTGACATAGTCCACCTAGACTGTCTAGGTCCCTCTCCCAAAGGAGGAGGAGAAGTGGAAGGCGGAAGTCCTGCTAACCGACGAGAACGGCGTGGAACCGCACTCGAATCCACAATGACTCAACAAAAAGCAAAGACTCTCTATTTATGTAAACCCTAGGCCAACTAGTGTGCACAGAGAAATCACTAATAAAATCTAAATCCAAATGCAAGCAAACAAGGGCTAGATAAGTGAGCTCCCGAATGTGGCTGGTATGTCTCGCCTAGGAGATGCCTGAGAACCCCTTGTCACCACAAGCGGAGGTACGGAACCAATTATTGTGGCCCTCAGCTTCAATGCGTAAAGAGACTGTGTTGTCCGACCCCAACCTAGCCAGGACACATGCAGAATAACCTCTACAAGTACCCCCTTGATATCCTAGGTAAGGTCACTAAGGTCACCTCAATATAATCAAAGCTCAGGCGGACAGTCGCAGGCGGGATTGACCGTATGGGCAGGGTAGCAAAGCTCGAAACTCTCAAAAGAGCCCCCAGATACGAATACAATCCTGGAAATATCACCGATGCTACTCAGTTATGACTAGGGGTCATCCCAATCAATAACCTCTTACACTGCCTCGTGCTTAACTCCCGTTTGAGAGGAGGATCCTGAGAACGATGGTTATACCAAGGATTTCACACACTCCCTGGACAGACACCTAGATGTTGTTGTTTAGTGAACTTGGAGAATTGACTTACAATGAACTATTCCAAGATCCTAAAACCTAAGCTTGTTGCTGCACCCTAAAAAAGAAAAGAGTGTAATTCATTTTAATTAGCGTTGATTTTAGTTGGCTTTATTACTCAAAAATAGGATATGGTCGTGCAACTAGTGGTGTTATGATGCAACAGAAGTAAAATGCACACCGTAACAATCAATGCAAATGCATTGTGTCCATGTAAGCATGGTAGGCTACTACGTGAAATGCACAATTTCTTCTTCAAATGATGAGTGCAAATTTTCCTATATGAATTCCTAACTAGTACTCCAAAGCAAATCTAGATCTAATGCAAGTACAATGCAAAGTGCAAAATGCAATGCATTATGATAACCAAATGTTTTTGGATTTTTTGAAAATATAAGAGATGCAAAAAGAAAAAGAATGATTCTACCACCCTCAGACTCTGCAAGCACACATAAACAGCATCCAAGCACAGCACCAAGGTAAAAGAACTCTAATGCACTAATCTCAAACAAAAAATCGAAAATTCCATGACAAGAACTTACCTAAAATAAAAAAAAATTAGGCTAAAAAAAAAACCGTTTCCAGTCAAAACCAGAGGTCAAAATAGACTCAGGCAGTGCCAAAGGAGACTCAGCAACTAATAGCATTCACCCAGCAACCCATTAACTTACACAAAAAGGGAAAAATCCAGGGTATACTCGACTGTTCGTAGTAAACCCACGGGTATACGCTGAAATCCCAGAGGAAATCGCGTGTATACGCGACTGTAAATCAAAAACCTACGTACAGGAAGAAAAGGTGCATAAAAATAAGGTAAACAGACAGGCTGAGACAGACTTCACTCCAATCAAACTCTACCATGCATACATACCCCCGGACCCGACACAAAAACAAGAGAGAAAGAGCAATTCAAATACATTGAATGCCGAGAAAATCACCCCCAAAGGACAACTACTAGGAACTCCCCAGCGGAGTCGCCAATTCTATTATGGAGAGAAATTCCTATGGCTTGGGGTAACACAATAGACAGCTATGACTCCAGAAATCAATATTTCCCAATATGCAATAGAAATAAAATGTCTAACACTAAAGGATCAGACCTCGTACCTTATTCCGGACAGTTGAAGTAGATCCCTGTTGAGATTTCCAATCTTCATCTTGAATTGATATAATACTTCCTCAACAACAAGTAAACAATACAAGCATACTATATATCATGTTGTTAGATCTATCCTAGCATATATAATCAATAATGTAAAAGCATTTGACATATTCCAATGGATACAATATTCAATCAAATACACATCATTGGAAAAGGAAAGAAAGTTCTTATTAATATAAATCAGAGATTACTAGATACAACCTCTGATGGCATGTCTGCGAACCGGAGAAACTGAATCCCCCACTTGGGCCTCCACCACTTCAATCCTCCATCTCTCGATAGCAAGCTCACTAGCAAAAGGCAAGCTTGGGAAGAACACAAAAGTGCTCCAGAGGGACAAAGGGATGCAGAATCAAGTATAATTCTGGCAACAATGGACTATAGTTTCGTTGCTCTTAATCTCTCTATATACCTTCAATGTACCAAGGGGTTCCTTATATAGCTTCACAAGGGATAATGAAGGGTCAAATCCGAGCGATCTCAAGGCATATGGAAGGCCAGGAGTCAAATGAGTCGGATCCATGTCAAGGAAAACTCCAAAAGGATTTGGACTATGAACACATCCCGATGTACACGGATATAGGGGTCAAACTTACGTATGTATGCGGTTATCGGGGAAAAATCCGCGTATATCATCTTTTATATAGTTTTTTAGGGATGATCAAGGTAACATCAAAGGATAAAATATGGTCCATGGGGTCTAAAGAGTCTGCAACGGGACAGGGGAAGGCCATACAAAGTGTGATTCACCTAGAGTGGTGAAATCCGATATAACAACCAAGTCAGCTTTGAGTTTGCACCAGAGCAGCATAAGGAATGGTTTATTGCAGCGCTGCTCCCTCACATCAGACTACCATTAATGCAGCAGAAACTCCAGATGCAAGACGATGCGTTGGAGATGGCAATGAAACTAGAGGCTTCACCTCTAGCTAAAACTAGCACAGGTATGACAAACCTGCAAAACCAGTTGGCTAATCTCACGATACAGATGCATGAACTTAAGAAAGGGAAAGAGGTTGCGCAAGACATATGGTGCATAAAGTGTAAAGCACAAGGCCATACTAAAGATAATTGTCCAGTCTGTGTAGAATATCTAGCAACCGGGGCTCCTAACCCCTTACCACAGACCCATGGACTGTGGTGTGAAATATGCAAAACAAGAGGACATCTACCTCACCAGTGCCCCTTACTTCAGAAGTATGTGCAGACAGCTAATAACTTATACTACGTCTTCTGCAAGTCCGTAGGCCATGATGAACACGATTGGCGAGCCTATGATCTCATGGTCAGGAGCAAGCAAGACTTGTACAGAGTCCAATCAGAAGCACAGGGTCCAGCAGCAGGACCACAGCATGATCCGGCTTATGGTGGCCGTGGAGGAGGATTTAGAGGACGAGGAGGATTCAGAGGCTTTGGCCATGGAAAAGGCTTTGGCCGTGGTCATGGACCAGTCACTTGTTACAACTGTGGAGTTGTAGGACATTATGCTAGGGACTGTCAAAGCCCTACCACCACATGTAACTATTACAAATCTTACGATCATGCTATAAAAGACTGTCCTACCTTGATAGTTAAGATCAGAGAACCTAAGCCAGCAGTACACCAGAACATCCAGTTTATTGCTGCTAAGCAGGAAGAACCAGAACTAAGAGTCAACATTGTGACTCGCAGCGGTGCTTCCACCAATGGGACATCGCTGGATACTGAAAAGACCACAGGACAGGAGTGGGTGCGTAAAGCTACTAACAAAGCAACACCACTTGACCTACAGAAGAATAAACAGACATTTCAGGAAGCTAAGACTTTCTTTGATGACCCTATGCAATCAGGATCATAGATACCGCCATCTAGGGGCGTACTGCAGCAAGCACCTTGTGGCGTTAGCCCTGACCAGACATCGCAGGCTACCACATTGGGCACTTGCGACGAAGACGAGTTGGCAGGAAGTGTACAATCCTTCCTGCGGAGTTTTTTAAAACTTGTGAGAAATGACCAAGCTATCGGAGAACTTCAGCGCATCATAGATCAATGTCAGCCATCTTCTTCCGTGAGCAGTGCATAGCATGCTGTTCATAATATTATGGGACATACAAGAACAGGAAGAGAGATGCGACTCACAGCACAGGTTGGAGAATTTGAAATGGACGAGGTGATCCTAGATCTAGGATTAGAGGTAAATGTTCTGACTAAGCAGACATGGGAACAGATGGGTAGCCCTAAGTTAGTCAGATCGCCTATCCATCTGTGATTAGCTAATCAACATCGAGTATCACCCCTGGGTCAATTATCGCAGGTGCCAGTTGACATTGACGGAGTTCGCAGCTCTGCGGACTTTAAAGTTATAGAAATTATTGGCGATAGTAGGCCATATCTAGCACTGCTAGGCATTGATTGGGCAATCGGTAACATGGCCATTATCGACTTAAAGAGAAGACAAATGACCTTTGAGGATGCGCAGATCTAGGTCATCGCACTGTTAGATCCTCTTCAGGGTCCTAGATACATTGAACCTATCCGAGCAGAGGAAGAGGCACGTAACATGGACAGTCTCTATCAGATGACTGCGAACCAGAACAACTACATCAATCCAACCGCAGAAGGGAAAATTAGTTGGCGATGTGACAGCTCATGCACATTGGATTCACATGTTAGTCTAGAGAACTAGCAGAACAGACTTTACGAAGTCTTAGCACGCAGATGTGCATATATGACTAAGTCACTGTGATGGATTGGCACAGAGGTCAACAAGATTCCATCATTTCATTGTATAACAGATATCCAAGACTTTCTCACGCAGTTCGAACAACAAATCCCTCACGAGCAGAGGATTGCAGCTATGGACCTTGCAGTACGAGCCACACCTGCAAGATGGTGGTATGCACATAAAGAGAATATCGCATCATGGGATGATCTTACGAGATTGATGGCAATCAGATTCTCTACCGACAGAGAATATGTCTCATAGAGATACACAAGAGAAAGTGACCCCAGGTCACATATTCAGACATGTGAACAGAATTGGTCGGACATTTCGGAGGATGAATGGGTTCACCAATTCATTCACACTTTGGACACAGTTCCATGAAACTGGTACATAGAGACTGAATTGTGCAAGGGAATGACTACATGACCACTTCTAATAGACAGCTTTCTACTCACCTTCGCTTTTGAATATGAGTATCCGAATGTTGATCAGGCCCTAGATGTAATAAAGATTAAGATATTTGAGGATTGTACCCTATCAGTACATACTCAACCTGAGTGGGCCATGCAGTTAGAAGATGCGCTCGAGTGCTATAATTTTGCATCAGAACCAGAGGAGGAGGATGAGGATCCTTGCAACATCAACATTCTAGAGTCCGAAGGGACTCTCGATGTTGATGGACCTAAGCTACAGATCCCAGCAATCACAGAGCCGACCAGGATTAAAAAAATCAATATTGGCACAGACACAGAACCAAAGTTTGCCTCTATTGGAGACTATTGGACCGATGAAACAGTTGGACAGATTGCAGACTTGTTACATGAATATCAGGACCTATTTTCCACCAAGTTCACAGAGATGAAGGGAATAGTCGGAGACCTGGGAGTAATGAGGATACCATTGAAAGAGGATGCTAGACCAGTCAAGCAACGTCCATATAGATTAAATCCATGCTACAAAGAAAAAGTTAAGGATGAGATCGATAAGATGCTAGCAGCAGGCATCATTGAGCCCGTAGAAGAAAGCGAATGGGTTAGTCCCATGGTCGTGCAAAAGAATAAAACCAAAGGAGACATCAGGATCTGTGTCGACTTGCGTAAACTCAACGACGCATTGCTTCATGATCCATTTCCGACACCTTTCACTGATGAAGTACTAGACAATGTGGGAGGACAGGATGTCTACTCCTTCACTGATGGATTTTCAGGCTATCACCATATCAGAATCCACCTAGAAGATCACCATAAGACCATGTTTGCAACAGAATGGGGCTCATTCCAGTATACGGTAATGCCCTTTGGTCTTAAGAATGCACCAACTATCTTTTCTAGAGTAGTAGTTGCTGTATTTAAAGAATACATCCATAAATTCCTAGAAGTTTATTTTGATGATTGGACTGTATTTGGATTAATTGACAAGCACATAGGGGATTTAATAATGATGTTAGAGAAATGTAGGCAGTACCAGATTTCTTTGAACTTGAAAAAATGTATATTCTGTGCGCCATTTGGTATTTTGTTGGGTCACATTGTTTGCAGGAAAGGATTGATGCTAGATCCCACAAAAATTGCCATCATTGTGTTGTAGCTGCAACAATTTCCCAAAATTCTAAAAAAATTTAGGACCCTCCTTTAGCTTGGGCTAGCTTGATTTTATGCTTTGATTTGGTCAAGGAGCTTTCAAAAAGGGTATCGTATGCTGAATTGGTTTACTACCTGTTTACATCTCCCTCTAGCGTTGGAAAAATTCCCTTTTTTATCAGGCCTTATCATTATCTTTGAATGCCTTTGAAGCCACTCTGAATCAGAAGTTTGTTTAATTGACATTCCCGCCGTTGCGGAGGTTTTTTGCCTTTTCTATTCCCACCGTTGCGGAGGTTTTTTCCTTTTCTTTTTCCACCGTGCGGATGACTTTTGGTTTTACGTCGGAAGGTGTTGTTATTTCCTCGTTCGCCATTGCGGACGGATCTTTGCATTTGGCCTCCGCCGTTGCAGATGAGTTTGGGGTTTGATTTTCAATGTTCTTTCCGATGTATGTGTTTTTCCTTGGTGGAATATTGGTTTTGAATTGGAAGTTTTATCGTTTCTTTCATCCGCCATTGCAGAAGGAAAGCTGCTTCTTTTCCCTTCAGCCCTTTAATGTTCAAGTCTTTGGGTCCCACAGTTGTGGATGAATCCGCGGTTCGACCTTCCGCCATTACGGAGAAATGTTGTCTTTCATCATCCGATCCTAAGAACCCTCTGATGTTCGATTGTTGTTTTTTCGCCTTGCGATCGGATTTAGGTTATGGATTTCCACCGTTGCGGAAGGCTTGATGTTTTACCCTCCGACCCAAAGTTGTTTCCCGTCCGATTTAAAACCCGTCGCACGTGCAAACTATTTGTATATATGGGGATGAGAGGGTTGGATTATTCTATTGTTTTGTTTGCTCGAACTGTCATGATCATCCTACATTGTCGACCCCTCGAAGCTCGTGGACCACCGTGCCAGTACTCGCATCCAGGTGGCAGTTGAGGAAGCCCGACTGCTTTCGCCCGTCAGTTACGCGTCGCTTCCAGGTAGGTCGTGGTTTCCCTACCTCGTTCTGTTCAAGGTTTTTAGTGATGTTTGCTGTGGTTGGGTGCTTTACTATGGTTGTACCCCCTTAACCCCGTGTTACATGTGTATGGGGGTTTTTACCTGTGGTTAGGTTTTGCTGCAGTCGTTCCTTTGTCCGCCTTGTGATAGCACCCACGTATTGAGGAATATTCTTCACGGTTGGGGGCATTTTTTCTTTAACCTACGAAATAATTATTTTGGCCCGCGGCCGTTGGTGTGCGACCGTGCGCATACTCGATGGAGGTGGTGCAGGCGGCCATTACACCGCCTGCACCTAGCCTCCTCGTATGTGACGATGAAGTGCAGAGGAAGGTTTGGTGGGGGTTTTTCCTGTGGCATTTGATGTTTCCTTCTTTTTTTTTCTCGGTCAAATTTCATGTTACCCATGGTCTTCAATCCCAGCCTTGTTGCTTGTGAGCTCTGCGCCGCACTTTTATGTTCAGTCGTCTGAAACCCTAGATGGTTAAAAGGGATATGCCGTCATTGTAGTTTGTTAACTGAAAATAGCATGGGTAGTGGTTTTTATGGAAGAGTCGTATGCAGAAAAGTGGTTATCATACCCGCAGAGAACGAAATGTGTAGTCGAGTTAATGTAACTATTTTGCCGCAAACCGCATGAGTCCTCGTCAGTTTTATGTCTACTGGGCTATATTGTTAAAATGTTTGGTGTTGGAAAACATAGGTGACTAGCACAATCTTGATGCATTCAACCCTCTTCTTTGTGTGCTATGCAATAGACCAAATTGCTGAATGTTGCACCTTGCATTTGATATACATGCATTTGCTTCACGGATTGCTATCTTGGGAGACAACACATTACGTAGTGATGTAGATTTTATGCTGGCTCAAATATGGTTGATAAATTGTTAAAGTATCATGCAGCAGTAGTATATTTCTCATTTTGTTGCACAAGACTGAGTTTGCTTCATGCTTGATATAGATAAGGCCATAGAATATGGCACATTGGTTTCAGTAGTTATGATAGTCAAGGAATTTCAGGGCTGTACATTTCATGCATTTGTTGCACTGATCACTATCATATTAGACACAGGAAAAATGTCACATTACACAGTAATGCATACTAGTTTGATTATTCAGCCCAAAGGGCTTATATCCTAGCTCCATGGACTAGTTGTTGTCATGGTACACATAGAAAGAATAAAATGCTGCACAGTGTCTTGTGAATGTCTGCAACTTGAATTGCTCAATGTTACAATGTTATATATGGCAGGAAGAGTTCGAATCCACCATGTCCAAGAGTCAGAAGAAGAAGGCCACTGTGGTCGAAGAAGAACCAGAAGTAGAGGTTGTCACGAAGACCGAATACATATATGAAGACACTCAATGTGTTTCTGGTGTTGAACCCGAGTACAAATGGGGTGAAATATATAGATTGATTTCCCGCAGGGAAATTCCCGACATGGGCCTTGAGGAAGAATCCATCTAGGCTAACATAGAGAAATCTGCTCTCATGAAAGTTGCCACCAGGCCAGAGCTGTTCCCATGCTCTGAAGTAATTGGCTAGATTCTTCCCCGAGTAGATACAACCACGATGATTCTGGGAAACATTGAAGGACAGGGCTATGCTGCATTCAGCCCTGGATATGTGGCTTTGGCTTATCACCTACCAGAAGCCCAGGTTTTCTTATCCGACGATTGGCTAAACAGCATCAGAATGGACCTGGTGGAAACTCTTAGGAGAATGATGTTGCAAGGAAAGCATTATCGATACAGACCGACCAGTGAGTATGATACAATGAGCTTGAGGGCTCCCTACAGATTCATAGCCTTGATGCTCAATAGAATATTTGGGAGAGCTCATGGCAGACTTTTCAAGCTAGAGTGGATACCCATCATTTTCCATGTGGCCACCCAAGGGACAGTTTTCAATTGGGCCAGCATGGTATCCAGCAGTCTTTCTTCTTACTTGACCTCAGCCTTGGAGGGAGAGTCCTAGAAAATATTGGAATTTTACATGAGTTCAATATTAATAGATTGCATATTGTGCAACCAGGCTTTCCCCGGTCTCAGGTGCATCTGGGACAGGGAAAGAATTCCTATTTATGCTGCTTATAGGCCATTGTGGGCTCACCAGTACCATAGCCATTACAGAGAGGTTTGTGAGCACTTCATTACGCCACTGTACACACTCATTTTTCGAAAGGAGTGTGACTGTATGTCGGAAGAATCCATGCAAGTGATAGAAGAATACGTGGATTATTTCCTAACTGAAAATGGCATGTAGTTCCGGATGTTCGGAGGATCAAGACCACCTTCACTGCTGCCAAAATATGCAACGGATTACATAGACCACAAGGAGGCAGTCAGACAAGTGTTCATAGATGGAATAGGCAGTTTTCTGTTCGAACATAAGAAGACTGCCTACCCTCCTTTTCCATTCAAGCTAGGAAGCTACAAATTCACCAAGGTGAAACAAGCTGCTCAATTCGTAGAGGAGTTGGAGAAGTTCCATTTTCGGGAGATGCCCTACCGTAAAAATGACACCTGAGGCAAGGTTATTGAGCATTGCAAAGAACACAAGGTGCACTTCGAGTATACCCACCATTTTGATAAGGAATAATCTGTCTTCCGAAATGCCCCAAACATGACAATGCTAATGAGAAGGTTCAAGAAAAAGATTACCACCAAAGGTGGAAAAGGGGATGAATAGGCTAAGGCCGAGGAAGAGGCCAAAAGGAGGGATGAAGAAGCCCAGAGGTTGGTGAAAGAAGCTGCAAAAAGGTTGCAGACAGAAGGAGAAAAAAGAGCTGCACAGGAAGCAGCTGAGAAAGCAGAGGAAGCAGCCAAAGAAGTAGAAGAAGCAAAGAGAAAGCTCGATGAGGAGCTCCAAAAGCAAGAAGCTGAAAAAATAAAGTTGACATAGCAGTCAGCTTCTGAAACAGCAGCAGAGCAGACTCAGGAGATGGAGAACCCCGAGGTTCATGCCCCTCAAGTACCTGCTACCAGCCTACCCATGGTACCCAGGCTCAAGCTGGTCCCTTTTGTGTAGGAAAAGGGAAAGAAAATCCCTGATTTCAACACTGTATACTATGATAGGGCAACAAAAAGAATAATAAAGAGGACAAAGAGGAAAGTTGAGGCGGAAGGTCTACCTGGTCAAATGATAACAGATACTGTTGTTATGCTAGGAACTAACCAGGATCTAAGATTTACCCTAAGAGCTGGGTCCATATTCATCCAAGCTTCAGAAGATAATATAGGCAAGATAATGATAGACTTGGAGCAACCCAAGAAATCTTCTGCTCAATTAAAGGATACATTGAGGCATGAGAGGGAAGAGAGAAACAGGCTCAAAAGGAAATATGAAGATGTGCAATGGGAAATGGAATCCTCAAGAGCTGAAGTACAGGCCCTCCAAGTAGAAATGCAAGTCAAGGAAACAGCACAGGAGGCCCTAGAGAAAGTGCAGAAGGAGTGCCAAGATCTAAAGGGTGAGAAGGGACAGCTACTGACAAAGGTGGAGGAGCTAGAAGAACAGCTGAAGATCCTCTTGTAGGCCAATGATATGCACACCCAAGAACTGAGAAACGAACATCAAGAGTATATTTCCGCTTTGAACACTACTTTGGAAATAGCAAGAGAACAGTAGGTCGATCTTCAGCCTCTCAAGCAGCATGTATTGACCCAGAAAACCAAAATGTTGCAGCTGCAGACTGCTGTTGAAAAAGAAAGGTGTAAAGTGCTGTAGATCGACGGCCGATTGGAGGAGATCCTGGAAAATACATCCTACTTTATGGACAGGTCCCAGGATGTCCTAGAGATCCTGACTATCCGAATGGCAAGATTGGAGAACAACGAGGAATCCCCAGCAGAGCTACCGGCAAAAGACCAGTAGGCCCTCAAACGGGACTATAACCTAGTGGATTTTGGTATAAATACTGTTGAAGACTTCAAGAAGGCAGTAAAGAAGACAAAGGGATTATGCACCGAATTCTTCAGAATACTTCTCAATACATACAACCGGTGCCAGATAAAAGCGGAGGAGAGGCTTGAAGTTTTCCTAGATCACGATGCTTTTGTGGAGCTATTGCAGAAGAGATTCCAAGAGGAAGAAGCTAAGGTGCAGGATATCAAATCCATGGATGATATGATCTTGAGAAGCCAAGTAGATCACCCAGCTGTCAGTGTACTGCTTCTGGAAGATCAGCTCCGATTGAGTACGCCCAGGGTCGAGGCTATCAAGTAACAAGCTGAGAAATTTGAAATAAATATTCAGTTTTTAGAACCTTGTACTTTTGAAGGCATTGCTAATGAGGCTGCAGCGTGGAGGAAGTTTCTGGATAGTCAAGTGGGCCCTTCCTCATGAAGGGTCGGTCATCATTATAATTTGTAACTAATATTTGTAAAACATTTAAGAAAAATAGAACGTTGGGAGACGAGAGGTTGAGAAGCCCGAAGGTCACTTTGGGAAGCCCAATAGTCTGACCCTTTTTGTATAAATGTAAAAGAATTAGAAGAAAGAAGGACTTTTTCCCAGTGAGACTGGTGAAGACATATTGTAAGAAGAACTATTTCATTTTGCAATAGAAAATTACAGTTTTCCTATTGGAGAAAGCTTAGTGGAATATTCAAATGTTGTGCTATGGATTTGTTGAAGAGGAACTATTTCATTTTCAGCTTTATGTCCATTAACTGTGAGACCGTTCTAACTCATTGAACCTATGTTCTTGTATGAATGTTTTCCGGTTTATTTTATGAAGATTTCCACTATGAGTAATGTATGTTGCTTATGAAATAGTTGGCTATCTAATTGTTGAAATATATTTAATCTTTCATGTGTTGTAGAGAAGAATATCAGCTACCTGTAATTTCTGTTATAATACATGAATAATCCACATTACTCATAAATAAATCGTATTCTGGCTCCCTAGGGATAGGTAGTTAGATGGATAGTTAGTTTATGTCATTCTTGCATATGTGATGTAGATGCTTATGAGCCTAAGACGAGAGGTAAGAACCTGCGCATCACATTGTGATGCTATCTGCATCTCAATCACCCTGCATTGTTAATTAGGCCTTTCCATTTCATACATCAAGTCAAAAAATACAAAAAACTCGGTGGACCAGGCCGCAACCGGTAAAGCCTTCGTTTGTTTCTTGACCTACGGTAGCCGGACCGCAAGCCGGACAGATTCCATATACCAAACAGTCAACGGGATAGTTGGGAACATTGATTGGGGAGAATCCCTTACTGTTGCCGCCTGCTAATTTCCAGGCCTCAATAGAATTGGCGCTAGAAGGAGGGCCGCCAGTGCATGGCTGGCCATGGAAAATGAGTTTTTCCAGGATTACCTTACCAGCAGATGATCGAAGCTTGTAACCTGACCCAAGTACTTACAATTTTCGGTTATACCTTTGAAGTCAGAAAGCCTGTTCTCACCTTACGTTGCTCTTTGATCAGATTGTGTTCTTTTGCCTGTACTCATGGCTGGTGTGATTGTGAACCAGCCCAACCCATTACCTGCTTAGAGAGCTAGATCACCTTTGAGTCTTACGCCTCCATTGCATAACTTACCTCAAGGTTTTGACAAGATGTTACCTATGTTTGACCCCGAGGAAAGGACTGCTGTAGATGACCACTTGCAAAGCTTTTATCTAGCATTAGAGGGGCTAAGAGCTGGGGAGTATGAAGATGTGGTCTGTAGATTGTTCCCACACACCCTGAAAGGAGCAGCAGCATCTTGGTATTTCGGTTTGCCCACAAACTTGATCCCAGACTGGAACTCTTTCAAAAGGGTTTTTAGGAGTAAATATACAACCCAGAAAACGCATGCCTCATTAATGAAAAGTCTTGGTTTGTTAAGAAAAGATAAGAATGAAAAGGTACATAAGTTCACTCAAAGATTTTCATTGTACCTAAAAAAAAATTCTGAAGTTGACAGACCCTCAGACAAGGTCTTAATTGAGTATTATATGTCTACCTTAGGACCTGAATTGGCTATGTTCGCTAAAATGAAAGCCAAGCCTACATTGGTAGAGACTTATGAAGAGGCAGGAAGGGTAGAAGCTGAAATGGAAAGTATAGAAGATTACCCTGACTTACCTAAAGAGAAGAATATCGGGAGAAGAGTTGTACCACTGTCTAAACCGAAAGAGGATCACCTACATAATCTTGAGGGAATGATGAAAATGATGCAGAAGCTTTCCAACCGAATAATATACCTGGAGAAAGGGAGGGAAGCTCAGGAAACTCATAAACCCCATTATCCAGAAAGAGAGGATAATAACCAATGGCAAGTCCCTCCCCCACATCTGCCATCAGTAAATATAACAGAAATAGGGGGTGATAATTTCTGCACTTTTCACCAGCAACCTCACTCTGAGAATAAATGCCCTCAATGGTTGAATTCAATGTCTTTGGTAATGAATAAGTTGATGAACTTCAAATTGGCTGAAGACAGTGGTGAAAAGGGAGGAAAAGAACAGACCATAGAGAAGCAAGAGGATGATACAATGTTCTTATGGAATGGGGTTTCGCTGTTTAACACAGAATAAAATGCTCTCAAGTCTCAATATACACCTACAGCCACAAAAGATAAGAACCTAGCAATTAAGGACAACGCAATACTTCTAAAGGTTAAAGAATTGCAAGAGAAATTCAAGAGGCAGGTAGATGTGAATGCTAAAGATGACATTCCTAAAGCCACTAATTGCAAACAGGGAAAAGAGTTGCTCGTCGAACCTGCCAAACCTGTGGAAGATGAGGAGGAAGGAAAGGATGATAGACTTAAAGAGGAGATGCCCACAAAAAACCAACCTGTGGAAGAAAATATCGAATTAACTAGGACAATGAAAACTAGCGCTCCACCTTTTCTTGTGACTCTTGAAATTTTGAATCATAAGGTGCATAATTGTTTGGTGGACGCTGGGTCATCGATGAATGTTATGCCTTTGGCAGTTTGCAAAAAAATTAATGGGTAGTTAAAACCTACTATCTGGGATGTCACTCAAATTAACAAAACGAGTGTCAAAGTAGTGGGGGAGATGGAGAATGTTCTGATTCGATTGTCTACAAATAAAAGGACATGTCATTACATTAACATTGTAGTAGCAGACATACCTGATGGCTATGGAATGATCCTGAACCGAGATTGGATAGCAAGACTGAATGGGTATTTTGCTTCGGATTGGTCTCACTTGTGGTTACCTCAGAAGGGCAGCCCAAACCTGATTAGGATATTAAGAGAGCCCTACATGAAGCACAATGTCACTAAGTTAGGAGAGGGAAATGAATCTGCTGATTCCTTCCTGGGAAATTATCTGACTGAGTTTGAGTTAAGACATCTTACTTCAAGAAAGGCTAGTTATATAACTGACACTCAGCCTGAGCTCCTTCAACCTCCTCAGGCTGTAAGAAATGATTATAGAATAGTAGACATGTGTTTAGTTTCAAAAACAGCACAGATAGATCATGGTTAAACAACTCATTTCTATTATTCATCCCACCCCTTAACTCCCCATGATTAAAGATTTTCAGGAGTGGGCAATATTTTTTCTTTTCTTTTGCTTTGTACATAAATAAATTGATTTTGTGTTCTTTAAATCTTGGATGCTTTTACTTTTGGTTATCTGATTTAATGATGTGTTCTTTTATTTGCTTTGCTAGAATTTCTTTTGGTTTTGAATAAAGAGGCAAACTTTTGGTTGCAATGGGGACATCAGGGTTCTTTATTAACTAAAGTCTTGGGCGAAAAAATGTGCTTTAAAGTGAAGAATGTCTTCTAGTAACAGTTTTCCTAACTGGAAATGCATTCATTGAAGTCTTACTTAACCCCTGTAAATAACTCAGAAGTAAAAGAGGTCTGGAATGCTATTTAGAGGCTCCATCCATTTAACATATTAAATACCCAAGGGGGTGACAGCAAAAGACTCACGGAAAGGAAGCTGAGTAAAACAGTATATCATATATAAATGATCCTATGTCATATATTTAGAAAAGAAAAAAGCTATCAAGAGTCAAAACTCCTTAAAAAAAAAACAATATATTTCAAAGCAAAATATCAAAGCATGAAGTACTAAAATGACCACAAGATCCTCTCCGTCCGTGAACTGAAATATGAAATACATTGTTCACACAAAAGGACACTACGGGATAGAGGATCCTGAATTAAAATTCAGTAAGAAAAGGCTTGCAGGAGGACTCATATCAAAAGAACTAAAGTTCGAAAGGCACAAAAGTGCAGTTGGCATGGGAATGAGGAACAAAAGGATATGACTGTTTACTTTCTGTTACAATCCTGTGGTGTCCAAGCTGTAAACTACCTAAGGACAGGAAAAATAAACCTCACCTATTTGGCCTCAAAAGAGTTATTCAGACTTGCAATACTTCTGATATTACCATCTCCCAAAAGAATGGACTTCTTTAAATAATTTAAATGCATTATTTGGCTTGCTTAGGAATACAAGCGTCTAGAAGATTTCATTTTTATTCAAAATAGTCTTGCACTGGGAAGGAGTTAATTCAGATATCTGGAGTTCACCAGGTAGTCGCCAATTGTTGCAGCTGCAACAATTTCCCAAAATTCTAAAAAAATTTAGGACCCTCCTTTAGCTTGGGCTAGCTTGATTTTATGCTTTGATTTGGTCAGGGAGCTTTTAGAAAGGGTTTCGTATGCTGAATTGGTTTACTACCTGTTTACATCTCCCTCTAGCGCTGGAAAAATTCCCTTTTTTATCAGGCCTTATCGTTATCTTTGAATGCCTTTGAAGCCACTCTGAATCGGAATTTTGTTTAATTGACATTCCCGCCATTGCGGAGCTTTTTTGCCTTTTCTATTCCCACCGTTGCAGAGGTTTTTGCCTTTTCTTTTTCTGCTGTGTGGATGACTTTTGGTTTTACGTCGGAAGGTGTTGTTATTTCCTCGTCCGCCGTTGTGGATGGATCTTTGCATTTGGCCTCCGCCGTTGCGGATGAGTTTGGGGTTTGATTTTCAGTGTTCTTTCCGATGTATGTGTTTTGCCTCGACGGAATATTGGTTTTGAATCGGAAGTTTTATCGTTTCTTTCATCCGCCGTTACGGAAGGAAAGCTGCTTCTTTTCCCTTCAGCCCTTTAACGTTTAAGTCTTTGGGTCCCGCAGTTGCGGATGAATCCGCGGTTCAACCTTCCGCCGTTACGGAGAAATGTTGGCTTTCATCATCCGATCCTAAGAACCCTCCAACGTCCGATTGTTGGTTTTTCGCCTTGTGGTCGGATTTAGGTTATGGATTTCCGCCGTTGCGGAAGGCTTGACGTTTTACCCTCCGACCCAAAGTTGTTTCCCATCCGATTTAAAACCCGTCGCACGTGCGAACTATTTGTATATATGGGGATGAGCGGGTTGGATTATTCTATTGTTTTGTTTGCTCGAACTATCATGATCATCCTGCGCTGTCGACCCCTTGAAGCTCGTGGACCACCGTGCCAGTACTCGCATCCAGGTGGAAGTTGAGGAAACCCAACCGCTTTCGCCCCTCAGTTACACGTCGCTGCCAGGTAGGCTGTGGTTTCCCTACCTCATTCTGTTCAAGGTTTTTAGTGATGTTTGCTGTGGTTGGGTGCTTTACTATGGTTGTACCCCCTTAACCTCGTGTTACATGCGTACAGGGGTTTTTACCTGCGGTTAGGTTTTGCTGCAGTCATTCCTTTGTCCGCCTTGTGATAGCACCCACGTATTGAGGAATATTGTTCACAGTTGGGGGCGTTTTTTCTTTAACCTACGAAATAATTATTTTGGCCCGCGACCGTTGGTGTGCGACCGTGCGCATACTCGATGGAGGTGGTGCAGGCAGCCGTTACGCCGCCTGCACCTAGCCTCCTCGTATGTGACGATGAAGCACACAGGAAGGTTTGGTGGGGGATTTTCCTGTGGCATTTGATGTTTCCTTCTTTTTTTTCTCGGTCAAATTTCATGTTACCCATGGTCTTGAATCCCAGCCTTGTTGCTTGTGCAGCTCCGCGCAGCACTTTTATGTTCAGTCATCTGAAACCCTAGATGGTTAAAAGGGATATGCCGCTGTTGTAGTTTGTTAACTGAAAATATCATGGGTAGTGGTTTTGATGGAAGCGTCGTATGCAGAAAAGTGATTATCATACCTGCAGAGAACGAAATGTGTAGTCGAGTTAATGTAACTATTTTGCCGCAAACCGCATGAGTCCTCGTCAGTTTTATGTTTGCTGGGCTATATTGTTAAAATGTTTGGTGTTGGAAAACATAGGCGACTAGCACGATCTTGATGCATTCAACCCTCTTCTTTGTGTGCTATGCAATAGACCAAATTGCTGAATGCTGCACCTTGCATTTGATATACATTACGTAGTGATGTAGATTTTATGTTGGCTCAAATATGGTTGATAAATTGTTAAAGGATCATGCAGCAGTAGTAGATTGCTCATTTTGTTGCACAAGACTGAGTTTGCTTCATGCTTGATATAGGTAAGGCCATAGAATACGGCACATTGGTTTCATTAGTTCTGATAGTCAGGGCATTTCAGGGCTATACAATGGATGCATTTGTTGCACTGATCACTATCGTATTAGACATAGGAAAAATGGCACATTACACAGTAATGCATACTAGTTTGATTATTCAACCCAAAGGGCTTATATCCTAGCTCCATGGACTAGTTGCTGTCACGGTACACATAGAAAGACGAAAATGCTGCACAGTGTCTTGTGAATGTCCGCAACTTGAATTGCTCCATGTTACAATGTTATATATGGCAAGAAGAATTCGAATCCACCATGTCCAAGAGGCAGAAGAGGAAGGCCCCTGTGGTCGAAGAAGAACCAGAAGTAGAGGTTGTCACGAAGACCGAATACATATATGAAGACACTCAATGTGTTTCTGGTGTTGAACCCGAGTACAAATGGGGTGAAATATATAGATTGATTTCCCGCAGGGAAATTCCCGACATGGGCCTCGAGGAAGAATCCATCTATGCTAACATAGAGAAATATGCTCTCATGAAAGTTGCCACCAGGCCAGAGCTGTTCCCATGCTCTAAAGTAATTGGCTGGATTATGCCCCGGGAAGATACAACCACGATGATTCTGGGAAACATTGAAGGATAGGGCTATGCTGCATTCAGCCCTGGATATGTGGATTTGTCTTATCACCTACCAGAAGCCCAGGTTTTCTTATCCGATGATTGGTTGAACAGCATCAGAATGGACCTGGTGGAAACTCTTAGGAGAATGATGTTGCAAGGAAAGCATTATCGATACAGACCAACCAGTGAGTATGATACAGTGAGCTTGAGGGCTCCCTACAGATTCATAGCCTTGATGCTCAATAGAATATTTGGGAGAGCTCATGGCAGACTTTTCAAGATAGAGTGGATACCCATCATTTTCCATGTGGCCACCCAAGGGACAGTTTTCAATTGGGCCAGCATGGTATCCAGCAGTCTTTCTTCTTTCTTGACCTCAGCCTTGGAGGGAGAGTCCCAAAAAAGATCAGAATTTTACATGAGTTCAATATTAATAGATTGCATATTATGCAACTAGGCTTTCCCCGGTCTCATGTGCATCTGGGACAGGGAAAGAATGCTTATTTATGCTGCTTATAGGCCATTGTGGGCTCACCAGTACCATAGCCATTACAGAGAGGTCTGTGAGCACTTCATTATGCCACTGTACACACTCATTTTTCAAAAGGAGTGTGACTGTATCTCAGAAGAAGCCATGCAAGTGATAGAAGAATACGCGGATTATTTCTTAACTGAAAATGGCATGTACTTTCGGATGTTCGGAGGATCAAGACCACCTTCACTGCTGCCCAAATATGCAACGGATTACATAGTCCACAAGGAGGCAGTCAGACAAGTGTTCATAGATGGAATAGGCAGTTTTCTATTCGAACATAAGAAGACTGCCTACCCTCCTTTGCCATTCAATCTAGGAAGCTACAAATTCACCAAGGTGAAACAAGCTGCTGAATTCGTAGAGGAGTTGGAGAAGTTCCATTTTGGGGAGATGCCCTACCGCAGAAATGACACCCGAGGCAAGGTTATTGAGCATTGCAAAGAACACAAGGTGCACTTCGAGTATACCCACCATTTTGATAAGGAAGAATCTGTCTTCCGAAACGCCCCAAACATGACAATGCTAATGAGAAGGTTCAAGAAAAAGATTACCACCAAAGGTGGAAAAGGGGACGAACAGGCTAAGGCCGAGGAAGAGGCCAAAAGGAGGGATGAAGAAGCCCAAAGTTTGGTGAAAGAAGCTGCAGAAAGGTTGCAAACAGAAGGAGAAAAAAGAGCTGCACAGGAAGCAGCTGAGAAAGCAGAGGAAGCAGTCAAAGAAGTAGAAGAAGCAAAGAGAAAGCTCGATGACGAGCTCCAAAAGCAAGAAGCTGAAAAAATAAAGTTTACACAGCAGTCAGCTTCTGAAACAGCAGCAGGGAAGACTCAGGAGATGGAGAACCTCAAGGTTCAGACCCCTCAAGTACCTGCTACCAGCCCACCCTCGGTGCCCATGCTCAAGCTGGTCCCTTTTGTGCAGGAAAAGGGAAAGGAAATCCCTGATTTCAACACTGTATATTATGATAGGGCAACAAAAAGAATAATAAAGAGGACAGAGAGGAAAGTTGAGGCGGAAGGTCTATCTAGTAAAATGATAACAGATACTGTTGTTATGCTAGGAACTGACCAGGATCCGAGATTTCCCCTAAGAGCCGGGTCCGCATTCATCCAAGCTTCAGAAGATAATATAGGCAAGATAATGATAGACTTGGAGCAACCCAAGAAATCTTCTGCTCAATTAAAGGATACATTGAGGCACAAGAGGGTAGAGAGAAACAGGCTCAAAAGGAAATATGAAGATGTGCAATGGGAAATGGAATCCTCAAGAGCTGAAGTACAGGCCCTCCAAGTAGAAATGCAAGTCAAGGAAACAGCACAGGAGGCCCTAGAGAAAGTGCAGAAGGAGTGCCAAGATCTAAAGGGTGAGAAGGGACAGCTATTGGCAAAGGTGGAGGAGCTAGAAAAAAAGCTGAAGATCCTCTTGCAGGCCAATGATATGCACACCCAAGAACTGACAAACGAACATCAGGAGCAGATTTCCGCTTTGAACACTGCTTTGGAAGTAGAAAGAGAACAGCAGGTTGATCTTCAGCCTCTCAAGCAGCATGTATTGACCCAGAAAACAAAAAAGCTGCAGCTGCAAACTGCTGTTGAAAAAGAAAGGTGTAAAGTGCTACAGATCGATGGCCGATTGGAGGAGATCCTGGAAGCTACATCCTACTTTATGGACAGGTCCCAGGATGTCCTAGAGATCCTGACTATCCGAATGGCAAGATTGGAGAACAACGAGGAATCCCCAGCAGAGCTACTGGTAAAAGACCAGCAGGCCCACAAACGGGACTATAACCTAGTGGAGTTTGCTATAAATACTGCTGAAGACTTCAAGAAGGTAGTAAAGAAGACAAAGGGATTATGCACCGAATTATTCAGAAGACTTCTCAATACATACAATCGGTGCCAGATAAAAGCAGAGGAGAGGCTTGAAGTTTTCCCAGATCACAATGCTTTTGTGGAGCTATTGCAGAAGAGATTCCAGGAGGAAGAAGCTAAGGTGCAGGATATCAAAGCCATGGATGATCTGATATTGAGAAGCCAAGTAGATCACCCAGCCATCAGTGTACTGCTTCTGGAAGATCAGCTCCGATTGAGTATGCCCAGGTTCGAGGCTATCAAGAAACAAGCTGAGAAATTTGAAATAAATATTCAGTTTTTAGAACCTTGTACTTTTGAAGGCATCGCTAATGAGGCTGCAGCGTGGAGGAAGTTTCTGGATAGTCAAGTGGGCCCTTCCTCATGAAGGGTTGGTCATCATTATAATTTGTAACTATTTTTTGTAAAACATTTAAGAAAAATAGAACATTGGGAGACGAGAGGTTGGGAAGCCCAAAGGTCACTTTGGGCATCCCAACAGTCTGACCCTTTTTGTATAAATGTAAAAGACTTAGAAGAAAGGAGGACTTTTTCCCAGTGAGACTGGTGAAGACATATTGTAAGAAGAACTATTTCATTTTTCAATAGAAAATTACAGTTTGCCTATTGGAGAAAGCTTAGTGGAATATTCAAATGTTGTGCTATGGATTTGTTGAAGAGGAACTATTTTGTTTTCAGATTTATGTCCATTAACTGTGAGACCGTTCTAACTCATTGAACCTATGTTCTTGTATGAATGTTTTCTGGTTTATTTTATGAATATTTCCACTATGAGTAATGTATGCTGCTTATGAAACAGTTGGCTATCTAATTGTTGAAATATCTTTAATATTTCATGTGTTGTAGTGAAGAATATCAGCCACCTGTAATTTCTGTTATAATACATGAATAATCCACATTACTCATAAATAAATCGTATTCTGGCTCCCCGGGGATAGGTAGTTAGATGGATAGTTAGTTTATGTCATTCTTGCATATGTGATGTAGATGCTTATGAGCCTAAGACGAGAGGTAAGAACCTGCGCATCACATTGTGACGCTCTCTGCATCTCAATCACCCTGCATTGTTAATTAGGCCTTTTCATTTCATACATCAAGTCAAAAAATACAAAAAACTCGGTGGACTAGGCCGCAACCAGTAAAGCCTTCGTTTGTTTCTTGACCTACGGTAGCCGGACCGCAAGCCGGACGGATTCCCTATACCAAACAGTCAACGGGCTAGTTGGGAACGTTGATTGGGGAGAATCCCTTACTATTTCTGCTTGCGAATTTCCAGGCCTCAACACATTGTAAATCTTCCAGCACCCAACTCAGTCAAACAATTGAGAATAGTACTTGGTCATACCGGGTACTACAGAAAATTCATCAAGGGATACGCAAAGATTACAGCACCGATGGAAAAACTGTTAAAGAAAGATGTAAAATTCCTATGGAATGAGGAATGCCAATAGAGTCTAAACACACTTAAAGAGAAGATGGTTATAGCACCCATCTTAGTATTCTCAGACTGGACTAAGCCATTTCATGTACATGTGGATGCATCTGGCATCGCACTAGGGGTTGTTTTAACACAACCAGGAGAAGGAGGTATTGATCATCCTATCGCATACTCCAGCAAAAAGTTGTCGATAGCAGAAAAAAACTACACCATGACAGAAAGGGAAGGCTTAGCTATGGTGTACGTGCTACAGAAGTTCAAGCACCACCTGTTGGGTGCCTTGTTCAAGATGTTTACTGACCGATCCGCATTGAAGTATCTGGTCAATAAGCTAGTGTTAGGGGGAAGAATCTGCAGATGGTTACTCCTCTTTCAGGAGTATGATTTTGAAATCATTGTCAAACTAGGAATATTGAATGCTGGACCTGATCATCTGTCGCGAATAGACTCAGGAGAAGAGACAAGTAATATAGAGGACAATTTTCCAGATGCGCAATTGTTCTCTATACAGATCGCAGAAGAGTACTATGCTGATATCATTCACTTTCTCGCTACAGGAAGGGCACCTGAGGAGTTTACCAAGAATCAAAAGAGGTAGTTGGTTGTTAAAGCAGCAGACTTCACCCTGATCGCAGGACAGTTATACAAGTTAGGTCCAGATGAAGTCCTGCGCAGATGTGTGATGCCACATGAAAAAGAGGCTATTATCAGAGAAGCACATTTAGATACCACAGGAGGTCATTTCGCAGGAAAGCCGACTACGCAGAAAGTCCTAACCGCAGGATTATGGTGGCCCACGTTACACAAAGACACTAAGGACTTTTGC
>LPNX010386314.1:150444-161953 GCA_001517045.1 Pseudotsuga menziesii | reverse complement strand
TCTCACACTTTCAATAAAGCATTCAACTAATAAGATATGGAAAAAAAACTAAGTGAGAAGGGTGTAGCGATGTAACAAATAACCAGTCTTGACAAGTGTAAATATATCTCCTTTGTATAGAATTTGGTTTGCTATTGCTTACCTAGTGCGATGAGAATTAGGTACTGGCACAATATTTTCACAATATTTTTTTTAAAAAAAATTTCAGCAGGCGTCGCTTAAGCGACGCTTTCAACTGTCGCTTTTCCGACGTCTTTTGAGATATCCGTCGCAAATACGACGCTTTTAACTGTCGCTTTTCCGACGTCTTTTGTAGATATCCGTCGCAAATCCAACGCTCTAAACTGTCGCTTTTCCGACGTCTTTTGTAGATATCCGTCGCAAATCCGACGGTTCTTGTTGTCATTTTTCTTAAAAAACATTCACCACTGTCGAGGATATTCTGTCGCTTAACCGACGGTTACTTAGGTGTTGCTTAACCGACGGTTATTTAGGTGTCGGAAACCCGACGAAAATTTTCTGACGCTTAACAAAAAATCAAAGTGTCGTACATGCGATACGGAAGTGTCGAAAATCCGACATGACGGCCATCGGATTTTTGGTCAAAATGTAGTAGTGGATGCTGCGATATCTGCCAGAGGGTAGGAAAACCTTCACGACGAGATGAAATGCCGCTGCAACCGCAGGTTACGTTGCACGCATTTGACAAGTAGGCTATAGACTTTGTGGGTCCTATCAACCCACCAGGAAAATGAACTGGCACGAGATATATCATCACTGGAACAGAGTACCTCACCAGGTGAGAAGAGGCCAAAGAAGTAAGAAATTGTGACGCTGCTACAGCCGCACAGTTCATTTTTGAAAACATCGTCACTAGATTTGGATGCCCAGTAATTTTGATGAGCGATCAAGGCACACACTTCTTGAATCACACCATTGAGGCCTTGATGGAAGAATTCCAGACACAGCACCATAAGAGCACTCCCTACCACCCACAAGCTAATGGTACAGAGGAGGCCTTTAACAAGATTTTAGAAAACGCTCTTACTAAGATATGCAACATCCAAAGGAATGATTGGGACCTCAGAGTTAACGCTATAGTATGGGCATATAGGACTACATGCAAGAAACTTACAGGGAACACACCTTTTAGCTTGGTGTATGGACAGGAGGCTGTTATGCCTATGGAGTATATCCTTCCCAGTTTAAGAATTGGTCAGATCACTGAAATGGCTGATACAGACACGGTGCATGAGAGGCTAGCGCAGCTGCTTGCCTTAGAGGAAGACAGATTCATCGTCAGATTCCATCAGAAAGTGCAGAAGGCACGAGAAAAAGCTTGGCATGACAGGCGCATTAAGAGTAAGACTCTTCAGGTCGAAGACCTAGTACTCCTCTATGACAGTAAATTTATTAAGTTTCCAGGGAAGTTCAAGATGCATTGGTTGGGGCCATATCAGATACAGCAAGTTACAGAGGGAGGAGTCGTTCATCTCAGCAAACTGAATGGGGAGCTTCTTCCCACAATGATCAATGGCAGTAGGCTTAAGCTTTATAGTGACAGCCACTCCACCTCTCAGCCCTAACTCAGAGTCGCGAAGGGTGTAGATGTCCAGTGTAGTTGAAAGGAGGCATCGCACCAGGAATTAGTCTACACCAGCAGGTATTCTAAGTATAAGGAATCGCATAAGGATGGCTCATTTTGTGAAGTGTGTTAAAAAAAAAACGCGTAAGTTTGTGTTGAGCAAGTGATGCGGTGTGGCATCGCAGCAGCGCGATGTTTCTCCATGCCACGTGTTATACACCTGATTGGCACCTCTCCGTCCGAGTGCTGACATCCCTCAGGTCGGCACACAAAAGGACACTTATGGATTGAGGTTTGCCTAGTTTCATTATACCTTGGTTGATGATGAAATACATTGCCTATATGCCCAGCTGATTACTTTGCCATTTTGAGATTTTGAGTAGAATTCGCGACTATACCTATTGGCATCTCGCGCATCATACGCGAGTATCATGTTCAGCATATCACGCATACCTGTATACGCGGGTTACACTTGTATAGGGTCGCGTATCATACGCGGGTTGCTCTAATACAGACCCGCGTATGGTTTCCTCAAAATTAATATTTAAAAACACTCGATAATGGAATATTAGTTCATTCGTTTAACTTAATCTTCCTAACTGCTATAACCTCCCTAACCTTTGAGAACTGCCTCATTTCATCCATATAAATAGAGGCCTTGGGGAGGGGGTTTGAGATACATACTGGAGAGCAAAGTTATGTTGGTGGATTGTCTACAGAAATCTTTGGAGCAGAGAAACTCAGAGTCCTTTGGTGAC
The DNA here is from genome assembly GCA_001517045.1 of Pseudotsuga menziesii. Lineage (NCBI taxonomy): Eukaryota > Viridiplantae > Streptophyta > Pinopsida > Pinales > Pinaceae > Pseudotsuga > Pseudotsuga menziesii. Next base: position 159,610 of record LPNX010386314.1, on the reverse strand, counting down.
AGAGGAGTCCTTGTTCAGACATTGGGTTGTAACCTAAACTCTTTCTATTATTGTTAATAAATATATTACTTCTTCCATATGTGTTTCATATCTTGTGGATTGGTGAATGTTTACATTTCAATATGATATATGATTTTCCTAACCTGCATCTATATATATGAAGTGCTTTGTATCTGGAAGAGTGTTTATTAACAGGTGAAGGAGGAACTATCCTGGAGACTTTGGAAGTGGATCAGAGAGGGAGAAGATAGCTAGGATCAACCTTCGTTTAATACAAGTAAGTCCTTCTACTTTCCTATTTCCTATTCTATGCTTTTAGAGTCAAACTGTCTGCAAGTTAAGAGTATGTTGGTAACCCCCAGACCTAGGATACTAGGTGAATTATCCATTACAACAGAACTGGTGACTCCGCTGGGTATCTCAAACCCCCTCCCAGTTTTTGTAACGAGACATAGGGCTAGTCAAGTTGCCTTTTGATAGGCAGTTAATGAGGAAATGACCGTTATACCTTACCATAGATTTGGGCAGCAACATAATCAATTATCCAGATTTAGCAAATCTTCGACAAGACCGGCGCCTGCATACACACGCTTCAAGGGAAATTGATCGGATTTCGGCATTTATTGAGAATCGGGATGATGGGTGTGGTCTCGTCCAAGCAATTAATACGACCGACGGGTTCATTCTAGATGACCGTTGCGTCTGGGATTATCGCCTTCGGTATAAAAGCAGAAATTATTCATTCGAGAGGGTTACTTTTGCAAAGAGCCGAGAGATATAGAGTGTAGTGTTAAGTTTCCCCTGTCCAGAGTTAAGTTCGTTACAGAGTGCTGTGATTTTTAGATTTTGCAGCCATTTCCAATCCAAAGTATAACACCGAGTGGGTTCTGTCGGAGGACGAACCTATAGAAGCGATTTTGGAAAGATTCGAGCGTGGAGGCCTTACAGCTGCTATGACCACGCCAAGTTCATCACAGACCGGACAGATGCGAAGGATGAGGAGCCAAACTCACTTAAGGGAAGAATCCAGTCCGGAGCTAGATGAAGAAGTTCATAATGCAACAGACTATATCATACCACGAGTTGACGGTGCACCAGAGGTAAAAATTCCCAAGAGTGGTAAGTTTCCTGTTCCTATACCACAGATTGATTCTCGAGTCAAGGAAGACGGAGATCTATTAGGATATGTCGCTGTTGTTAAATTTGTAGATTATAACCTGGGCGATAGTAAGACATACCCTCAGTTCAAGCCAGACCAGTATCTTACGATTCAGAAGAACCCAAGGATAGGTGCAGATGAATATGTTCCCATGGCACATGTCTAGATTCTTGAGTGCTCAGTCCTGCTCAATCTGTTAAGAATACCACATTTTGGACGAGGCGCAGAGGTTAATGCCGTGGTACGCATCCTACTTTCATGCGTACATGGGGGTTACCTCTGGCTTGGCAACAAGGTCGACCTGAACATCGACCTGATACACCGCATCACCGGGTTGTCCAAGACTGGTCAAGACCCGAAGACAAATATAACAGGAAAAACCAAGGATTCCAAGCTATCACCAACCCTAGTCGCCAAGTATAAACTGCAAAGAGGAGGTTGGGCTTACAACATTGCAAGCTTAACAGACAATACCCTTAGATTTATAGCTAGTATTCTTCCAGGTAGACTGTTAACCAAGGTTCACCCAAAGGAAGTCACAGGATCAGTAATTAACCTGGCCATACAAGTTGCAGAGGGGGAACAGTTCAATTGGTCTTTATTTTTGTTAAATATGTTTCAGCAAGATTGTTTGCAAGCTCAGGATGAGGCAACCCACCCATTCCATTTTTCATGGTTGCTGATACTATGTGCATTCATCGGATGGAAGGAGCCACCTCATACACAATTTCGACAGCTAGCAAGTGGCGAGCCTAGAGGTACGTGCTACACAAACTTATGGGAGACTAGCAGCCCCGCCAAGAAAAAGGTCAATGCGATCGTATTCTATGAGTACTATAGGCTACTGAGGAACGTCCTTGAATAAACACCATGGATCAGCAAGGAGATCGTGGACATATATGATGATCGGCTTGATTTTATGGTGGACCTCCATAGAATTTACCTGAGGCCAAAAAGGACTAAAAGGGACGATTAGGCTAATGGTTGGTTCAGGATGATAGCGAAGGATATCGAGGGCATCATCAAAGACTTTAATGACGACTGGAAGAAAGCGTTAGAAGATACCACACCCCTACCATCAGGTACTGCACAGATAGACCCATCGGATAAAGGCAAAGACAAAATGGAGACCCAGATGCAAGACACAGCACAAGTGCCACTACCAGGACAAAAGAGGAAATATCCACCGCAAGTGCCACCAGAGGCACAGATGATGAAGGATGGAGAACAAGGGACACCAGAGACGTAGACGACGAAAGATGGAGAAGAAGAGATACCAGACGCACAGAAGAAGAAAAAGCACAAAGCCACAAAACCACCTTTGAAGACTGCACTGACAGAGGATGATTATGAACTCATTGCAACAAGAATGCATGACACGTTGAAGGACTCATTTGAGGTGACGCAGACATCGCAGGAAAAGATACAGAGCATGGTAGAAAAGCAGCTTCTGGACTTAAAAGAAATTACTGAGAGGACTGCCATGATACAGGTTCCGCCAGTACAAATGACCGTAGGAGAAAGTTCCACACGGTCTATTTCCCATGAGGAAATCTTCGCCACAGATCGCATCAATACAGTCTTGATACCACCAGGGAGCATCTGATTCCCTGCGTCAATGAAGGATGTACCAATACATATTAGGCAACCTGTCAAGGTTAACCTCGCAGAGTTCCACATTGATCAGTTATAGATGATCTAGCAGCAGCTAAGCGTAGAGCTCAGAGGTAGAGAGCTCGTGAATTATAAACAGAACACGTAGCTGAAACAATAGAATGCAGCACTCACCACCAGCTATCAGAAAAAGGCAGATGAGTTAAAAACATATGAATAAAGAGAACAGGATCTCTCTCAAGTCTTACATAGCATCACATTGGAGTTACCCCAATGTAACATCGAGTTCTCCTTTCCTATCCCGCAAAAGGTAAGACGAGTTGCAGACAGAGCAAAGGCTCTGGAGGAAACAGTAACCAGGATGGAAGAAACAGTGACTAAAATGGAGGAAGACCACAAAGCACAGATTGTTGAACTTGAGGCTAGACCACCAGGCACCCCCCAGGCAGACAAGGAAGCCAAAGTAGAGGCCTTTCGACTCACTTCCACGCAGATGCAATCTCACATAAACGACGCACTGTCGGTGCTAGCTGATGCGACGAACACATGCTCGGAGTTAGATGAGCCTCCCGAGAAAGTAGAAATCCAGCAAAGTATTAAGTAGATAGAGAATACCACAGCAGCAATGAAGGAAGAAATCAAGATCTTAGCAGCTCTTCAGAATATGAGAAAGACGACGGAGATGAACCGCTTGCAACAGGAAGCACAGCAATTGAGAGAAAAGGAGATACAAATCAATGACCTGCTTCAACCATATCAGGAACAAATCATAGAGCTAGTCGATGTGGTTGAGCAGAAAGTTGGGGAGTTCACTGCCACCAGAAATGAAGTTGATGTAGCAGAAGACTCCAGTATTAGTCAAGCTATGCTTGACTCGGCACAAGAGTGTGTCGTAGCTATGGAGAACGAAGTCGCAGGACTTCAGGACAAGCTTTAGCGCACTTCGCAGGAAGCCAAGGAGAAGCTACAGCAGGAGAAGCCTGTTGGTAGTGGCTCGGGGATGAGCCACAATTAAGTGTTAGGGGAATGTTGGAGCAGAGTCCCGCAGCTATAGGAAAAGATGCCATTTTGGTGGATAGACAATTTGACAAAGACGAAGAGATAAGGTGAAGCTACGACGTCGTAGCATGTTTCTAGCTATAGAGCAGAGCTAGAAACCATGACTGTTGGAATAGAGAAGTCAAGGAAGACAACAGTACCTGAGCGGCCGAGAAGAGAGAGCTCAACCACTGCATTGAAGGCAGCAACGAAGACAGGAGGGCTCAGCTACCCTCATAAAGGAAAAGGAGCAACGAGGCCGAGGTATTGAAGACGAAGGACAGAAGAAGGGAAGCAGTGCATAGTACCCATGGTCAGTGCCGAAAAGCATGGAAGACTGCAGAGAGTAGTGGTGTGAAGGAAAGTGGCTACCCCAAGTACAGATATGTCGACGGTCACTAATTAGGGTTTGGGTTATTGTTGGGACAGACCCACAGTGTTGTAATGGCGAGACCTTCGGGCCGCCTATAAAGGGATGTATTTTGTATTGTAAAAGGTTGGCATTTTGGGCATTTTAGGCCATCCAGCTAGTTAGATTATCAGTAGTCTGTTAGCTTACTGTATTTTGTATTGTAACAATCTGCAGGGATTGATAGACAGAGAGAGAGAGTGATAGGATATTGTAAGAAGGCAATATAGAGAAGAGATCTATGAGAGAAGGGCTCCAGGCTGAGTGCGGAGTTACCTAGAAGATCTCTAGCTGCATATGCGATGCAACAGAATTGTGTACCTCTCTCAAGTTATAATATAGAAACACAATTCCATGGATGTAACTTCCACCCTGGAAGTGAACCACGTAAAATCAAAGTGTTATGTGTTTGATTCATGTGATTGTATTTACTTGTTATATCTGTCATTCATTACATGAACTTTGCTTACAGTAAATGTATGTGTATGTTATTCAGTTCACAGCATATTACAAGGATAAATGCAAGTTGAAGTCATTAATTATTATGTATAAGATTTTGTCTAAGTTTCACTTAAGACAGTTAAGAGTCGCAGTATAAAATAGCCTTGTGTATTGAGTCCTATAAGTTGAACACAAGTAATGCTAGGTACGCTGAGTCACAGCAATAGGATATCACAGGGAGGTGATATCGCACCATCAGAGGAGCTGTGGTGCACTACGGTTAAGGATCAAGCGGAGGAAAGAGTTACGTGTTGCCCAGGACGCGGTGATGTGATAGGGATTAGAGTCATCACGAGTAAGAGGAAACTGCGCATTGCAAAGAGGAAAGAGCGATCTCGTGAGCTAAGAAGAGGTGCGAGACACACACAGGACACCATACAGAACCTGGTCGAGACACTTGAGTCTTTGGCCAACCCATTAGGATCACTTCGGGTGATACTTCAGGCCGCTCCGCGGTCTGTCACCGAAAGGGCCAGTGAGCTAGGGGTGTTGTTGGTTCATTGTAGTAAACCGGGGCTGTCTAGATGACCAACAATATTGTAACCAATAATAAATAAAATTTTCTTTGAAATAGGCTCTTTCGAGCCCATTCCCCATCCCTCCTGGGGGGATTCGCGTCGATGCCCTTTTCGTCGTTTTCTGCTTACTTCTTTTTTACTAGAATTGATCTGATTTGCAGGGTAGTATACTTGATCTTGTTATTAATTCCATACTCCATATCTCACATTTCAAATTAATCGTAATACTTACCCCATGATTTCCCGATTGACCCGAAAGGGGAAAGAGGTTCGTGGTAGGATTAATTAAGAAATCTGAATTATGTATCTATTTGCTTTCTTCTATATTTTGTTTATAAGCAATTATAAAATTAACCCCTCCTCGATTCCCCGATTGAGATCCACTTGGATCGAAAGAGGTTCTTGGAGGATTTTCTTTTAAACAAGAACATCCAGTTTAAAACTTACTAAAATCGACAAGACTCCAGTGTATTTGCTCTGCACTTGGCTGCGGTTCATCCGATTAGTCAAGCTGTATCAAAAGCACTTGGGTGATTAGCATAATTAGTACTCACCCTCCCTAATTAACAAACCATCAGGTGAAAATCCAACACCTAGATCAAACCTCTATGGTGGCAAAATACCCAAAGGAAGCCAAAACTTCTGAAAAGTGACCTCGGGGCGCCGATCTCTGTCACACCCTAACGGGTGCATTACGAACAATAGCACCAGATACTCCATTTCAGCCCACATATTCCTTGCGGGTAGCCATAAAGGTTTTCTTTTGGACATACTCCAAGTACTCTCGGGTATATCTAGAGTCCCCCCTTTTTGCCTAATTTAATCAACTCATACTTCAATTTTAACTTAAAACATACCAAGATGCAATCGCAAAACATTCACTCCAAGCACATGCAAGCACATTGATCTCATTGATTTGACTCCATTTTAAGGCACTGGTCATTTTTGCTTCATATATTGTGTATCAGCTTTGTTCTTTCGTGTGTTTATTTTCATATCTCGTCATCTTTAAATTGTCTATAGTTAAAATATTCAAACTCCTAAGTAACTATTTCAGTTTAACATCACCACACTAAGAAATCATCCTTAGTAACTTAATAGGGTCTACCCCCCTTGGATTCGTTAGGATTTGAGCCTAAACGGAGGAGTCAAGAACAAGGTGACAGCCTTGACTCAAGACTTGCCCCCAAGGACACACCGAGTGGCTTGAAGATTTCTGCCACGTGACCCAGGTATGTGAAAAGGTGGCAACACTTTTTGGCGCTATTCCCGGGGATAAATCTTTTTATTCATGAGTACGACTTAGCTTAATTTTTTTCTAAACAACTAAAAAGATAAAAAACTTTTGATTGTTCTAGTCTTTAAAAAACATAAAAATTAAAAATCGATCCATCTGGCGACTCCACTGTCTAACATCCATTCAAGAATTTATACTCGAAGAAACCGCCGACAATTATTCAATCCTCTCCCTGATCCCAAAAGGTTTATTAGGGAAAGATTGAATAGACAAACTTCTCATAGAAACCTTGAAGATTTAGGAGACCAATCCCTCTCAAATATCCATCACATATTTATAGAGAGTCATGTTCACTAATCTCAAGAAATGATGGAATTTTACAAACCCCTTGACTTTTCTCGGATAGCAGGTAGTCCTCATTACATTCCGAATGATGCGATCAAGAATCTCCCCATATTTTAGGGCAATAATGCCATCACTACCAGGTCTCACCTTCGAAATTTTGAAAAGTACCTGGCCAATTATTGCAATGATGCTGCCCATGACCATGATGATGTCAAAATGAAGATCTTTGCTTTATCCTTGGAAGATGATGCTGAAGGGTGGTACTACGACCTAGATGATGATTCATATAAAACTCTTAGTGAATTCCTAGAGGGTTTTAAGAAGAAGTGGGGGGAAAAGAAAGAACCAAGACATCTGCTTGCTACCCTCCATAACATAAAGAAGATGGAGAATGAAACCATTGATGAATTTAATACTAAGTTCAGGTGTGTGGTTGTAGAACTCCCTAGAGAAATCAAGCCAAGGGATTCCTCCATCCTCATATATTACATCGAAGCTTTCACTAGTGATTTGAGGTACCAGCTAAGGGACAAAGAGCCGTCTGATCTAAAAACTGCTCAGGAATTGGCCGAGAAAATAGAAAAGAATATGTAGTCTTCATGCAAATCCAACATTCCATGGTGTAGAACCTGTGAACAATTCCACCAAGAAAGCACTTTTTATGTTGCAAATCAAGTCATGGAACATGGACTTCCCGAGGTCAGTAATCAGGAAACAAATTCAAGCGAGCATGATCATATATACATGGTAGGCCAGGCCTACCCTTTGTTACCATCTAAACAATACAATCCTGAGGATGAAACCATTGTAGAATCTTATAGTGAAACTTATGATGAAAACTGTAATATACATGATGGTACTCCTATGTGTCCTCCATATAATGATGACAGTCTGGAAGGTTTACTACCTTGTGACCTTTTCTCTGAAGAAGATGAGTATGAAAATGAGGACAACTATAGCTTGGAGCATGATACAAGTGACGAGGACTCCCTTATCCCCGATAAATATGTTGATGAGGAGTCCTCGACATTCATGGAAAATCCAGTCTGTGACATGAATAAAGAGGAAAATAATGAACCAGAAACTTTTGATGGTTTTGTTGATTTTTCTGTCTATGGCATATCTAAAGGAGAGAGCATGGACCATGTGGCCTTGGGAAACTTTGATATGAAAAAGGAGCATGCAGTTTATCCGTATGATCATTCAGAGTCATATCATGTAGAGCCGCACAAGGGTATCAGTAATGAAGACATGGAGAAGCAGTTTTGTGAAAAGACAGATGTGATTCAATTATTAGAATATCAGTCTCAACTATCATCTTCACATATAGAGTTTCCTCATGACTTGGATCTACTTGGGGCTTATACAGTGAATTATCATCTGGTAATCCTTAATGATCAGTATGATGGTGTAGTCAATCTTCCTCATCATTCCAAATTGTACATCAACCCCATCCAGTCATGGATAGAAGCAGCCTACGGAAGCACTTACCAGTTTGGGAGGAAGTTTGACGACATTATTCATGCCTATAATTTCCCATCCATCCTACCCCTTCTAGATCATCACGCAGGTTTGCATTTTCTGAATAAAGTATCCCTACTTTGGCTGGTAACCAAAGACAAGGAAATTTTTTTTTATGTTAATAAGATGCTTAGGTGGTTACATTGGATTTCTGATTACACTTAACCCTTTTTATATCATGCTTAGAGTAGGAAAATAAGCTCCTTGAAAGAGAGCATTTACTTTCTGCATTTCTATTTTATACTTAGCTATAATAAAACTTTGCTTCTTTTAGTTAGTTACATTTATGTTGTTTAAATAAATCAACTTAATGGTTCATTTGGTTTTTTATAAAACTTGTGCTACTGATGTTTTTCTTGTCAAGTTGAGATGTTTTTACAAGGTATATAAACCAGAGATTCTGGTGTTCTCGTATCTTCTCCTTTCCTTAAAGACTAGATCACGCACACGTCCCACAGTTGGAGCCAGAATGTTACCACCTAAGTTGTACTTAGTGGTTTTTATCAAGTGAGACCAGTGAACCGGACAGGGTTAACTTGTTCGGACTTCAAAAGACCTATGGAAATACTTCTGGGAAGTGTTTGTTGTATCATATCACATGTTCATACCCCATGGGGGAATTTTAATAAATGTTCTAGCATGATAGTGTCTGTAAAAGACTCGGTCACTTAGAATTTGTTTGTCAATCCGATCAGCCCAAGGTGTTTCTTCCCTTGGTTATTATTGGTTGTTAAACAAACGACTGACAATTTTTGAGTTTTCACTCCATACCTCCAAAGTTGGGGTGGTCGGCTTGGCATTTAGGCCTATTGAGGTTATTATAA
>LPNX010386314.1:112380-150128 GCA_001517045.1 Pseudotsuga menziesii | reverse complement strand
GATTCTCAGCCGATTTGATTGAAATCAGTTAGATCTGAAGCAGATTGACTGGATCTGACAAATCCTTGACTGAAGGAGGTGATCAAATCAGATCCAGAGCTGATATTAAGCATCCTTTATGGGGAATTTCACCCTCCCTCTCTCCTCAACACGTTTTGGCTCATCTGGATGCTCTGTGGACTGATGTGTCGGTGTATGGGTTGAGGTGTCAGCTCAATCAAGCCCCCGGTTGACAAGTAGGCTCAGTTCAGCTTCAGTTTTGCATTGATGAACTCTCCATCAGTTGATTTCACTTGATTCCATGAGAAATTGCGCCCCCCCTTGGCTGGATGGCCTGCAATTTGTATATATCCTGCTTGAGGCCCCCTCTTCCAAGCTAGTTAGAGCTGGACTGAAGGGCTTTCCATTGTAATACTATTGTAATCTTTCAATTGTTGAAATAAAGAATCTTTGGAGGATAAATGGTGTAATGCTCTCATATGTGTGGATTAAGCATTGTCTTACGTCTATTGATGTTGCTGGCTTTTCTCTCAATTTCTGCATCTGAACCCTGTCTGGCTTGAACGATTCAGCTGAATCAATAGGAGTATAGTTGGGCAAGTAAGGTTACTTGTTTTTCTTATATCTCATAGAATATATGTTATAATATCTTGATTATACATGTTTAATAAGTTTATTTGCATGTAATTCTTGTTTCTTTTTCATATATATATCCAGATCTCATGAGGTTTCGTGCAGGATTGTGTGTTTAGCTTTCAGGTAGCAAGGATTGGACGAGCTGTGGATCTAAGGATTGGATGAGCTGTGTATCTAGTTTGAATCCACTACACATAAAAAAATTTGTGAATACATTTCCCCTCTGCATTCCACTAACAAGTTTCCTCTGCAGGTCTGCTTCAACAACAAGCACCTTTCTTCCCCTTTCTCTCCTTTAAAATCTAAAATTTTCCTCAAATTGGTTACTTAAAAGGTTTCTTATTGCTCTGATCTATCTCACTAAGAAAAGTACACATAGATCTAATTATTAATATCCCTTCCAAGGTCTATATCTTAGTTTTGTTTTGCACATAAAGTTCAATTTCAAGAGATCTAGCTAAAATTACCTTATTTTCGCAAGTAATTTAGTGAAAATTCGTAGCTTGCTGTTAAGGTAGTTTCATTGCTGTTATAAAATTTAACATTCTGCAATATCAGTGCATATTTAATTGGCTGCACAAATAGCAAGCCAAGATCCCAAGGAAAGCTTGCTTTCCTTGGTTCCCTTGTCGCCCGTTTAGCTAGTTTAACTTCATTTTTGTTGAGATAAGGTAGGATGATCCAAAGGTACTCTTAAAGTGATTTTGGGAATTTGTTATTCTAACATGCTCACTATATTTTAGCAGTTCTGACAGAAAATAAAGGAAACTGCTGTCCGAAGTAGCTTTTGGAGCACTCAAATCCCCCCAGGGGTCTCCCTTTTTTCACAAAATTATTAAATTTGTTGTATAATTGTAAGACCTTGGTTTCAACCTGTATAAGGACCAAGAGGTTTCTGATATATCAGTTCTCTGATATTTTAACCAATAATAAATAAAATTTTCTTTGGAATAGGCTCTTTCGAGCCCATTCCCCATCCCCCCTAGGGGGATTCGCGTCGGTGCCCTTTTCGTCGTTTTCTACTTACTTCTTTTTTACTAGAATTGATCTGATTTGTAGGGTAGTATAATTGATATTTTTATTAATTCCATACTCCATATCTCACATTTCAAAGTAATCGTAATACTTACCCCACGATTTCCCGATTGACCCGAAAGGGGAAAGAGGTTCGTGGTAGGATTAATTAAGAAATATGAATTGTGTATCTGTTTGATTTCTTCTATATATTTTTTATAAGAAATTATAAAATTAAACCCTCCTCGATTCCCCGATTGAGATCCACTTGGATCGAAAGAGGTTCTTGGAGGCTTTTCTTTTAAACAAGAACATCCAGTTTAAAACTTACTAAAATCGACAAGACTCCAGTGTGTATGCTCTGCACTTGGATACGGTTCGTCCGATCAGTCAAGCTATATCAAAATCACTTGGGTGACTAGCATAATTAGGACTCACCCTCCCCAATTGACAAACCATCAGGTGAAAATCCAACACCTAGATCAAACCTCTACAGTGGAAAAATACCCAAAGGAAGTGGGAACTTCTGAAAAGTGACCTCGGGGCGCCGATCTCTGTCACACCCTAACGGGTGCGTTACGAAAAATAGCCCCAGAGACTCCATTTCAGCCCACATATTCCTTGCGGGTAGCCGTAAAGGTTTTGTTTTGGACATACTCCAAGTACTCTCGGGTATATCTGGAGTCCCCCCTTTTTGCCTAATTTAATCAACTCATACTTCAATTTTAACTTAGAACATACCAAGATGCAATCGCAAAACATTCACTCCAAGCACATGCAAGCACATTGATCTCATTGATTTGACTCCATTTTAAGACACTGGTCATTTTTGCTTCATATATTGTGTGTCAGCTTTGTGCTTTCGTGTGTTTATTTTTGTATCTCGTCATCTTTAAATTGTCTATAGTTAAAATATTCAAACTACTAAGTAACTATTTCAGTTTAACATCACCACACTAAGAAATCATCCTTAGTAACTTAATAGGGTCTACCCCCCTTGGCTTCATTAGGAGTTGAGCCTAAACGGAGGAGTCAAGAACAAGGTGACAGCCTTGACTCGAGACTTTCCCCCAAGGACACACCGAGTGGCTTGAAGATTTCTGCCATGCGACCCAGGTGTGTGAAAAGGCGGAAACACGTCTATATACTGAAAGAGAAGAGAAGTGTTAGAATCTCAACTTATTGAGTATCTTTATAGAGCTTTTAGTTAAACGTTGAAAGCCATTGAAGTGGGTTGAACAATAGATAGTAGAGACTTATTGTTATTCCCATTCTTAGCCATAATAAGAGTCACTCTCATTTTGCCATTTTCATGTGAAATGTGTTGGTTGTGCAGCATGGTTGTGGCCAATGGGGTCCAAGGGGGATGGCAACAACCATATGGGCCCTAGTGGGGAGGTTTGAAGGCAAAACCCCCAAAAATATTTTCGGGAAAATTGCCTTCTAAAATGTTGTAATTTTGTAGTCAAGATGGACCATTCATCATTAGGTTACATATTTGACCATAGAGATTATGTTCGTATATTTTTTCCTTAGAAGGAAACCCTCTTTTAAAGAGAATTGTATTAAGGCAAGAAAATACTAACTATTTCTTTGTGGATGTAACCCATATAAGGAGAACCACATATATTGATGTGTCTTGTATTGTTCTCTTATGTCTTATTTTCACATTTATTTTATTGTATTGTTTTGTGATCCTATTTTCAAAAAAAACTCATTCATATCTTTAATCCTCATTCTTCCTACTTTCTTCATCTTCAATCATGCTAGATTAGTGTACTTTTTGAAATAGAGCAATGGAAAAATAATTAAAGCAAAGAGAAACAATGAGCTATATGGTCAAAATCCATACAAAATTTAAATCAAATAAAAAAATTATAATTGTTAAATTTCAATATAACAATTAAATAAATTAATTAACACTTAAAAAATTTAAGTAAAACTTAAAATAAAATGCATATAAAACTAAAGACCATTATGAATTTTTATTTGATAGGCATATTGCTTTTTGCTAAATAGTAGAGATGACAAAATTTTAAATCCTATCAATTATGTTCAAGTAGGTTGAGAAGACATGTGAAAACCCACCCAGCATAACACTTGGTTGAATATTGTTCCTATGTAATGTTAGAAGAAACATTTAAACATATCATCACACTTGGTTGAATATTGTTCTTGTGTTCTTATGTAATGTTAGAAGAAACATTCAAACATATCATCATAGAACAAAATGATATATTGTATAATGGTACTCTCGCAAAAGTATCAACCCAAATGTGTTCGCTGTGGTTATGTGGTTATAATGATGAGTGAATAATGTGTGCCACTAATATGTGACATTTACTTCCTATGCACAACAATAAAATTTGATTTACATTAATAACATTATGTTACATTCACATTCTATGCATAATAATAAAATTTAATTAATATTACTAATATTCTGTTACACCGAAGCAAAAGTGTTAGTGGTGGCAACAAATTGAAGAAAAATAATCTACTCTCTAAAAAATAGTAGTATTTGAGATCTATAATTTGTTTAAAGTAATTACAAAATAAATATGTGATTTGTTATATGTTTATGTTCTTATTTTATTTTGTTTATATTTATGCAATAAGTTTACCTTTACAAGGTGTGGAACCACAATGTATTATGTTTGCAAAATGTTCTTAATTGTTGTATTATGTTTGCAAAATGCCCATAATTGTTAAACCGGTTGTTTTTTCGAGTGCTACAATTTTTTCTTGCCACATGTACTAAGAAATTTTATAGACATCTATTTCGTTTACCCACCTTTCACCTCGTTGCTTATTTCAATGATTTTCCTCACATCTATTTTTTCTACTCTCTTTCCATATGCTAATAAGTCATGTGGGAAGGTGTTTCCCTGTGTTCATGGATACATTTTGCACTTGAGGAGGTTGATGATTGATGCAGTACTTTTAAATTTTAAAAATTATTTTGGGTAGTTGAAGCACTTTAGAAAGATTGAATTGACATTAAACATCCAAACATCATTTGACAAATTCTAACTTTAGTTTTCTGAGATACCATTTATTCTTTCTATGAAGATAAATAGTTCAATCATTGCTAATATATTAGCAAGCTATATTAATTAATAATATGACTTATATTCGTCGATCAACATATACCAACCATGGCCACACATTTAAAAACGGTTGATATACCTGACGTAGACGATATTATTAATTAATATGGCTTGCTAGTTGACGATTGTCCTACAAGTTATGTTTGGTGAATTGATATTATTAGTATTATAATTAAAAACAAAAATATTTATTTATGAATAATAATAACAATAATAATAATATTAAGATTAAAAATATAATCATAATTAATAACAAATAAAAAGTAATAATAATAATAATAGATATAGATATAGAAAGAAATGAAATAACAAGAATACATATAATTATATTAATAAAGGAAAAAATTAATAATACGAATTAGAAATATATAAATAAATTTAAGAATGCTTGAGAATGGTAAGAGTAACTATATTTTAAGACATATCAGAAAGTCAAACATAATTAAACATCATCAAGCATAGTTGACCATGTTTGACCATTGCTAAGCTGTTTTTAGTATCATTAATCTAAGTTTAAACATTGTTGACTATGGTGGAATTTAGTGCATCATGTTTGACTTTAGTCATTATGGTTGACTATGGGAATGTTTGACTTCACTGCATCATGCTAGATTATGGAAATGCTTGACGTTACAGCATCATGCTTGACTATGGATGTTTCATGGTTGAATTTGGTTGACTATGGCTGAATTTAGTTAATAATGGTCGACAATGGTTGAATTTAGTTAACCACGGTTTAATTAAGTTAACCATGGTTCGCTTGGGTTGACTTTGGTTGGGCATGGTTGAATTTGGTAAGACATGGTTAAATTATGGTTGACCATTGTTTAGGCATTGTTGACTATGGTTGAACTTGTTTGGCCATGGTTGAATTTGGTTGACTATGGTTTAATTTAGTTAATAATGGTTGACCATGTTTAACGATGGTTGACAATTGTTGAATTTAGTTAATCATAGTTTAATTAAGTTACATTAACCATGGTTCACTTGGTTAGCTTTGGTTGACTTTAACTGGCCATGGTTGACTTTGGTAGGACATGGTTAAACTATGGTTGACCATTATTTGGCAATGGTTGAATTTAGTTAATAATGGTTGACCATGTTTAACAATGGTTGACAATGTTTGAATTTAGTTAACCATTATTTAATTAAGCTAGCCATGGTTCACTTTGGTTAACTTTCGTTGGCCATGATCAACTTTGGTAAGACATAGTTAAATGGTGGTTGATCATTGTTTGGGCATTTCTTACTTCAAAGCAAGGTTGATTTTGAATCATGTTTGGCCATTTTATAAGCATTGTTGGATGCAAACTAATTTTGACTATAATAAACCATGGCTAAGCATTACTTAAGCTTTAATGGCTCTAAAGCATCTGGTTGTCTATGGTCGTCTTTAGTACGTCATGGTTTACTATGGTTTCATCTTAGTTAAATATCATTGAATTTGGTTAGCTATGGTTGACTATGTCTATCCATGGTTGATGTCATCTTATCGTTGAAAAATGTTGCACATATTAAGCCATGGTTTAACCATGGTTGGCATCAATCCATATATAATAATAATTCATGGTTGTCTTCAATCCAAGGTTAACTTCATGTTGTCTTTAATCCAAGCTAGACTTCAATCAACAGTTGACTTCAATCCATAATTAACTTCAATAAAAGGTTAATTATACAATCCAAGGTTGAATTCAACCCAAGGTTTCCTCCAAGGTTGCTTCAATCCAAGTTTAACTTTGTAGTATCCCTAATATGATATCATATCAGAACATTAACTCTACTGCAAATTTGATTAAAATTCTAAATGAAAATTTGCACTTAATCAGTCAATTCTTGATATTAGGCAGAAAAGGGGGCAGTAGGGTGATGGAAGAAACCAAGAAAAATATAGGATAGATAAAGTACCTTCCCTAAAACATGTAAATTGGGGACCATTTAGGTTTCAAAATCAGCTCTGCTGAATCCTACTTGCACGCTTCTGGGTTTCCCAACCGTGCAACTAAGAAGAACTTTCACATCCATTCAACTAGGGGATTGTGGAAGGTTCAAAGGTTTTATCAAAAAGGTTATAAGAATAAAATGAGGTTTCAAGAAATCAAGAATAGATCTGGAGTGATTTGGGGCTGTTTGGAATGATTTGGGAAAAACTAGAAGTTTTGGCCCCGAGAGACCATGCGCAAAGATGGATGTACAAATGTGGTACGACCTGAATGAAATCACTGTATGAGAGATGGGATAGGTAGTGGGGTGATTTAAATTCCTACATAAACTTTCATAGTGACATTCGAATGCATAAAACTTCCAGAATGATGAAAACTATAAAACTAGTAGAATTTTCCTAATCAACTAGCAGGGATGTGCAGAAATTGATGAATTTTGAACCAGATTTAATTCATACCTTCTAATGATGTATTAAAGAGACTAAAATATCATTTTTTACACATCATATCATTTAATACTTCTTCCCATGGGAATTACTTAATTATTATTTCATAAAACTAATAAAAAACCCATCAAGGGGGCAATAAAAGTGTCACTCATGAAAAATTGAGCACATAGATCTGTGGACAAACACACAACTCACAAAATAGATCACACAATTTACTCAGCAATTGAAGAATGAAACAGTGCAAAAATGGCTTGTAGCTGTGAATGCTTTCATTAATCAAAAAGTAATTGGATAATAATTACAATGAAGTACAATGCCTTTAATAGCCACATGAAATTCAAATCCACATGAGGAAATTCGAATTGATAGACTCTACTTGACTATAGGTAACTAAGACCTTGTCTAAATCACTATCGGAGGACTCAATAGTTAACTGACCTTGTCTAAACCATAACCAGAGTTCATCGGAGCTCTAAAACACAACTCAAGTGTTACATTTAGTGTTGACTAAGACTAACTGACTGTGGTAGGTGAGAAATGCACCCCTCTTGAGTGCAGTTAAGTAAAACTAGCGCTAACTAAATGTAGAGGACTAGAACTGAATGTAACTAACTCCTAACTTAGCTTAACTAGTCATCAACTAGACTGAACTGACGTTGGTTGGTTTTGGCACTCCTATTGGCTCCTAAATTGTAGGGATTGGTCTAGGAGGCTCTTAAACTGATGCAATCAAGTGCAATCAGTGGCAGTAGACCTCAATTAGTGTTCCCCACACTTTAGTAACTGAAACATGTGCCCCAATTAGGCTAAGTGGACCCAATGGTGCTAATGACTAAAAATAGACTGGATGGACTCCCGATTTAGACATATGACCAAATTGGACAAGGGAGGATTAATAATCGTAACACCCCCCCTAAATGATAACTTGGAAAATTTGTGGGCCCTGGTAACTAAGAACATAGGTCACCCATTACATCAAGTAAAGTAAAGTAGCTACTCAAAAATAAGGTGATGGTGAAAAAACCACATGGGAAAAAAATCTCCCCTCTAATTAAGCAGGTAGAATCAAGATCAATCTGGTTCTTTTGTGCACAAATGTCCTGGGGCCTGGCATGTGAACCTCTCCATCATTATGTCTGGAGGAATATTCCTCTTTGGAAAAAGAATGGTATGCTCAACTAAATCAGAAATATAGACAGTTGTCGGATGAAGACTGGACCCATGTAGAGAAATTGAAGTCAACTGATAAGTGAGAAATTATTCTTGAGGATTCATTACATGTGAGAAACACTCAAGAAACTGATATGTTGCAGCCATGAACAGAAAACCATGAGTGGTAAGAATATCCCCAAGTGTTAGGAGCAAGTGTCTAGGCGGATTCAGAAAATATTCCTCTTTACCAGTTCTATGAGGAGATGAGCATGTGATCAATGGTAGAGAAGCACTGGGACTGTTGAGAGTGAATTCTTGAGCTCCATAGTATGATATATATTCTGAAATACCTAATGAATCACATAATAAAATATCAACAACCTCATATGAGGAAACTAACACCAAATCCCCATCAGCAGTTTTGAAGAGAAAGTGTGGTACTTGATTTTTCACACCGGAATTGGTGAGAGCAGCTACAACCATGACTGAAAGCTATTGGATTTTAAAATATGAACCAAATGATATAAAATCAGAAAGTAAATCAGATCTAAATAGGTTCAAAACAGATCCAAAACTGTGAAATGGAATCAAATCCCCAGCAGCAGTTTTGTAGGAGACTTGCGATACTTGTTTCTTCACACCGTTGATGAGAACAGCTACAAGCAGTACTGAAATATTATGAATTTGATATATTAAACCAAGAAATATCAGATCAGATCTAAATAAAATCATATCAGATCCAATAAATTTAATATCAAATTCAAATAAATGGTTAACTGAGATGGTGGATGCACAACTTTCTTCTTCTTCGAAATTCTAAATTTTGGTGCATGCAATCCTGCAGGAATTTGGTGGAAAATCTAGATCATGGGGAGTGAATGGATCACTCTGGAAAACTGATATTTATTCCAAAATATCCAAGTTATCACATATTTGCACACCAGCAGCAACATTAGAGGGAGAAAAATCAAATTTCTCCACTTTCGGAAGCAATTACCAGTAAATTTTGCACAGAATTCAAAGGAAAATCACCGGTGAATGTTTGTAAGGAAGTGCAACAGTGTTTTTCTTCAATATAAAAGATTTGAATTTCTTCTTCTATTTCAACAATATGAGGAGATGAGATATCAAATATCTCATGAAATTTCGGAGCATCAGGAGAAGGAGTCACTGCATGGAGACTGTCTTTAATTCGAATTGACTGTGTCGAAGCTTCTACTTCTTCTTCATCTTGAACAAATTCATCGAAGAGAGTGGAGGCCGATATTTTTGGATCAAGGATGCTTATGGTGCTGGATGTGCTCTCCAAAGTGCTATTATGATCCTCATCAATCATTCCAAAGGTTATGTCCAATCTTGTCCAGAGTTCCTGTGGATCTTTAATAAATCTACTAAGGTAGCACAAGCTAGGAGAAAGAGTCAGTTTCATTATTTCAAAAGTTGCATCCTTTGCATTTAGCTAGTCATTTTCACTCTCAAAAGACTCTTTACCAAATCCATCAAACACCCACTAGAGATCTTGCCTATTCAAAAATACAATCATCTTCACCTTCCATTCATAATAGGCTGAGGATTGGGTGAGAAGAGGAACTGCTGAATTCATTTCGAAGTTGTACTCGCAAAAAAAAAAAAGGGCACCGTAAGGTCGGACAGCCTGCACTTTTGGAATTTTCTTCACACCTATCTTAGTTAATCAAACAATCTTTATCAACAATTCCTTTGCTTGGGGTATTAAGTGGTAAATTCTCCACTTCTGGTGCAGTGCTGGAAGGAGCAATTTTGCCCAAAAAATGATCCAGTAGGATATTTGAGGAGGAGAAGTTCCTTGTCCGCCGAGGCTCTTATACCATATTAAATTGAGAACATAGATCTGTGGACAAACACACAACTCACAAAATAGATCACACAATTTACTCAGCAATTGAAGAATGAAACAGTGCAAAAATGGCTTGCAGCTGTGAATGCTTTCATTAATCAAAAAGTAATGAGATAATAATTACAATGAAGTACATTGGATTTAATAGCCACAAGAAATTCGAATCCACATGAGGAAATTCGAATTGATTAGACTCTACTTGACTATAGGTAACTAAGACCTTGTCTAAATCACTATCGGAGGCCTCCATAGTTAACTGACCTTGTCTAAACCATAACCGGAGTTCATCAGAGCTCTAAAACACAAATCAAGTGTTACATTCAGTGTTGACTAAGGCTAATTGATTGTGGTAGGTGAGAAATGTGCCCCTCCTGAGTGCAGTCAAGTAAACCTAGCACTAACTCAATGTAGAGGATTGGAACTGAATGTAACTGACTCCTAACTTAGCTTAACTAGTCATCAACTAGACTGAATTGACCTTCGTTGGTTTCGGAACTCCCCGTGGCTCCTAAATTGTATGGATTGGTCTAGGAGGCTCCTAAAATGATGCAATCAAGTGCAATCAGTGGCAGTAGACCTCAATTAGTGTTCCCCACACTTTAGTAACTGAAACATGTGCCCCAATTAGGCCCAGTGGACCCAATGGAGCTAATGACTAAAAATAGATTGGATGGACTCCCGATTTAGACATGACTCCCGATTTAAACATATGACCAAATTGGATAAGGGAGGATTAATAATCCTAACACCCATTCCTTCCACAGATGAAAAAATCCTCCAACTGTCAGTCCCATATGGGAATCTTGTTTCTTTCTTATGTGCACAATCCATATGGCTCAACTCTCTGCCATTAGTCATGCAATTACCACCATAAATGGAGGAATCAAATATAGGAAATGGATGCATTTGTTGTTGCTGAGAAGTGGGTGATGCTCTCATCAAATACCCATGGATGAGTGTGGGATCCTCCTACTCCTTTCTTGTCACCATAAGAAAGAATCCCTTGACCCAATTATCATTCTCATGTGCTATAGTTGTAGTAAAAAGTGTAGAGGATAGAAAGTCATGAACCAAATTGGAACTTCAGTAATACTCATCCACCAGGAAAGTGGGTGAATCCTTCACTCATTTGATTGGTTCATAATTTGTACCATCTTATGCCTCCTCCAAAATTAGAAATATTTCACCAAGAGGCATCTCCAAATATCTCTGAAAAAGTGCAAGTGCTTGGTCTCCATTTTGTTTTCTCTCAAATCCTTCAAGAACATGAAAGTCACAATGCACCTCATGTTCATATGTACTGGACGTATATGATGGCTGCAAAATATATATTTGTGGCTGCCCATAGGGTAGGACAATATCAGTTAGTAAATACAAAAGTATTATCATAGAATCGAAATGATTTTTTTCCTCGATGAATCTCCATCTTGGCTATGTATTCATCCACCCCATCCATGGATGACTAAAATATTTTGATTGCTGATTTATGTGGAATTGAATCATCCACCTTCTTCACAGCTAAGTATTCTCTCCATATATGCAGCTCTTGAGGCGTCTCCCCCAATTCATGCATGTCAAGCAACTCCTTATAAATGCAGGAAAGAATCATGCATCCTTGGACCCCCATCTCAATGATGTACTTGTTTATCCAATCCCTACACAAATAAGAACCTTTGCTTGAAGATCTAAATGGTATTTATTCTTGAAGGTATTGCTGCAACAAGTCAAGTTTTTTTCCAAGGTCTTCTATGGAATCTCCTTTCACCAACACTTGTGAATCATAACTTTCCTTCTGTTTGTCTTCCACATGAGGTTCCTTCATCACCTCTATTGTGTCATATTCCATGTGAAAATCACCATATTCCATGTAGGATAGGGTGTGTCATGAACTCAACTTCTTTCAAAGTTGATCATTCTACATTATTGATTCTTGAAGGGCCCTATGTGTGCTCTCCAATGACTCATATGTAGCCTCCCAATTACTATGGAGCCTTTCAGACTATTTTGTTTCCTTCTTAAATCATCACAATGGTAATTTTCAGCCATCATGAGGAGATTATCTCTGTCGGATAGTAAGTTCATATAGCTCTCCTTCATCTTTGCCATGCCTTCTTTAATTGCTATGCACTCTTCCAGAAAGGCTTCTCCTTCCATCTGTCTTCCATCACCTTTCCAACAACATCTTGCAACCAAGGCATTGATTCCAACAAAGTTGTTCATGGATGCCATAAGATCATATCTATCCTCCTTGTGTGATCCAAACAAATGATTTGGCCCACAAATAAGGCCCTCCACCAAGGTTTCTTCTTCTAATAGCTGACATATAATACCATTTTTCTTATTGCATGGATATACAACACAAAACTCATTCTCAAGATACAGGCTAGCCTTTGAATCTTCTACAAAATCACTTCCATGATGTGAAGTGGAGGGTATCTATGAAAGCTTGAATGAGATGTGATCATTGGAAAAATTAGAAAGTATATCATACATTGTAATTTCATATTCATCATCTTCTTGTAAGGACACTTTGGTGACCTTCTCTTCCACCAAATTCTCAGGTTCACACCCAAGTGGTGTGGCCTTGTCTTCATTTTCATTATGTGGATCAAAAGGTGACTGTAAACCTTATTTGTAATATTATTTTGGATCTGATCCAAAAGATGTCTTAACACCATCACATGAACCAACATCCTTAGCATTTATATGGAAATCACCCACCAAGAATCTGGAAGGGCATTCATCTTCACCTTTTTCTCCCATACAGTCACCTTGCAGTAACTTGCACTCCACCTCATGAATCTTTGCATCTTCCTTGTTTCCATAATCCTCATCATTAAGGATTGGATTTCCATCCTTTTCAAAGTCATTTTGGAGAGCCTTATTCTCCTCTAAAAGTAGATCTTCAACCATGGAATCACCCTTTTCTAAATCACTTCCATTGTATGGCCCACAGAGAAGACTCTAGTGTGGTGGATAAACACTACCTGGAAACCCCAAGGGTATTGCGATCTGCAACTGGGAGAAAAAGTCTTCTTCATGGTTATCTTCTTTAATGAAGAGGACATAACTAGAATATTTGAGAAAGGACCTTATTTCTTTAATTCCGTTGGTCTCTTCCTAAGACCATGGAAAGAACGCTTCAATCCAAATAAAGAAAATTTAACAATAGTCCCGATATGGATTAGAATGTATTCCCTACCTACAGAATATTGGACAGAAGAAATACTGACAGATATTGGGAACATTTTGGGGAACTTCATAAAAGTCTCAGAGAAAACTCAACAAAGGCATTATACATCCTATGCCTGAATATGCATCTACCTTGACATATCACGGGATCTTCCAGATGGAATCGAATTAACATGGGATGATGAGGACTGGTTCCAAGCGATAGACTATGTGCAGATACCTTTCATATGTAGAATATTCCAGGAGTATGGACATCTGTTCAGAGACTTTCCACAAAATAAAAAACCTAGCGAAAAGAAATATCAAAAAAATCAAGACGTCGAGGGATTTACCAGAGTCCCTAATAAGAAAATATCATCCAAGAAAACAATGGGACCCAAGATCCACAAAAAGGTTCAAACTCAAAACAATTTTGAAGTCCTCCAAGAAAAAAAGAAGACTAATAATCAACAAGATGACCAGACTAAAGAACAACAGAATCCAGAGACAGAACCTAGCATGAAGATCCTGAACCAAGAAGAGCCTCAGGAAAGTAAAAAAGATGAGAACAAGGCACTAGAAACTAATGGGGAGGAAATGTAAACAGGAGATATCGATTTCGAAGGATTGGAAGTGGCATGCTCTGAAAAGGTACCCGAAAAGATTCCTCCACAAAAATTCACACTGCTGGAAAAGGTGATAATCAAGGCAAAAACTATGAAGTTTCTTGGAATCGCGTAAGAATCCCTCAAGGACTCTGATGGTAAAAAGAAAGGGAAAAAAGAAAAACAAGGAAGGAATAGTAATTTGCAAAGAATACAAATGATTGGGGCTAAAATTGTAGCATCAGGGCAATATCCCCCCATAAATGCAACCCTCTCTCCTGTAAACAAATAAGTTTCCAATGCGTATTACATCCTAGAATATTATAGGTTGTAACAGTACCTTGAAGATTCGTCTTCTTAGAAGAAGGATAGAAATGGAAAAACCAAGAATCATCTTTTTACAAAAAACTAAATTCTTAAAAGTTGAACTGATAATTATAGGGAGGAAAGTGTGGCGGGGGAGTAAATCTATTGTTGTGGATGTGAAAGGAGCGGCATGAGCGATATGGATTTTGTCGAACCCAATAAAGGTGTCCCTCTTTGACTTCTCTACAACTCAGCTCTCCCTCTTGGCAGCATTCCAGATCTTAGGCACAAGTACCTAGGGGTTCATGACCAATGTATACTAACCTCCTCGGGCCGAATAGAAAATGAAATTTCTGGAAAAGTTAGGGATGCTCAAATGGACGTCGAGAGGAAAACCATGGATTCTTGGAGGGGAATTCAACTTGGTTAGGAATATTGACGAAAGAAAGGTGGGATACGATAGTTAAATCCCATGAGTGAATATTTTAATGAAGTTATTGATAATCTAGAATTGGTTGATGTCAGAACGACCAATGGTACCTTTACTTGGAACAACAAAAGAATAGGAGACAGAGGAATAGCTTGTCAGCTAGACCGCTTTTTAGTCTCTAAATCCATAATGATGGCTAGGGGAGAACTGAGGGTTGTAGTACTCCCATCATCTGGCTTAGACAATTGGCCTATAAGTTTGGAAAGGGATAGCATTGGGGTGAACCTACGAAGACCCTTCCATTTTGATAAATTATGGCTCCTCCAGGATGACTTCCCGGAGAAACTTAAAGAATGGTGGGAGGAAATTCCAAGCATCGGACGAATGAGGATGTACCAGTTTCAACAAAATCTCAAACTCTTAAAATCCAAAATCAAGAAATGGAATAAGGACTCCTTCGGTAATATTTTTCAAGCTAAAAAGGAGCTGGATAGAGAAATCCAAGAGGTAAAAATCAAAGGTATGCAGAGTGGTTTCTCGGATGAAATCCATGCACAAGAAAAACTGTTGATTCATGAATTTAGACTAAGAGAACAACAGGAGGAAGTATTCTGGAACCAGAAATCCAGAGTTAAGTGACTCAAAGAAGGTGAACGCAACACCATTTTCTTTCACAAAGCTACCATCCAATATCACCATGGAAATCACATGGAAAGAATAAAAATAGAGGAAGGAAACATTGTCGAGACTCAGGAGGACCTGGAACACACTTTTAATACCTTCTTTTCCAAACCCCTTGAGGAACAAGATTGGGACAAGGATGCCTCTCAGAGGGAGGTGTTATGGCACATTCCAAAACTTATTACGAAAGAGAATAACTTCATGCTTCTAAAACCTATTGAGTTTGAAGAAGTTGAAGTTGTTGTCAAACAAATGGTGAATGACAAAGCCCCAGGACCTGATGGGTTCACCACTAAATTCTTCCACGCCTACTGGGTCTGGATAAAAGAGGAAGTATGGGCTCTGGTGGATGACTCCAAGAAGACTGGTAATATTTTGAAATCTCTAAATGGAACCTTCCTGGCGCTTATTCCCAAATAAAATGGAACGAAATATCCTAAAAAACTCAGACCAATCACCCTGTGTAATGTCATATATAAAATTATCTCTAAGGTTATTACCAATAGGCTCCGACCCCTGGTTCCATTCCTCATTTCGCCTAAACAAGTGGGATTCATTGAAGCATGACAAATTCTAGATGGAATCATCTTGGTTCACGAAACCATTCACTCAATCAAAATATGGAAAATCCCAGGTATGCTTCTAAAATTGGATTTGTCGAAAGATTATGATAAAATGAACTGAAATTTATTAGCAGATGTTCTTTGGGATTTCAGGTTCACTGACCAATGGACCGAATGGGTTATGAAATTAGTTTCATCATCCTTCTTCTTGATTTTGGTAAACGAGACTCCCTCCCTTCCCTTTCATGTTTCAAAAGGAATTAGACAAGGCAACCCATTGTCCCCCTTTCTGTTCATTATTGCAGCTGAGGGATTAGGAAGAATGCTTAAGAACCTATGCAATGAAAATAAGCTCAGAGGGCTCTCCCATAAGGCTGATATGGAATCACAAACTCATCAACAGTTTGTGGATGACACGATTCTTATGGGACCATCCACTGTTCAGGAGGCCCGCGGCATAAAAGAAGGGTTGGATACCTTCCTTGAAGCAAGTGGACTTGAAATCAATAAGGACAAATTCCAGGTATACTTATTCAATACTCCGAGAATCATAAAAAGGAATATCCTTAGGATCTTGGAATTCTCAGAAGGAAAGCTTCCTTCCAAGTATTTAGGAGCACCGTTAGCAAAATCAACTATTAGAAAAATTTCGTGGAAGGATGTTTTGAAAAAAATTAAGTAGAAGCTTAGTCACTGGAATTTTAGATCCCTTAACTTCCCTAGCAGACTCATTCTGGTAAAATATATCCTACAAGCTATGCCACTCTATCTCTTCTTTGTTATTGTTGCACCAAAATCAGTGATTAAACATATAAGGAATATCCAAAGTAACTTTCTGTGGGGGGAGCAGATGGACACAGAAAATGACCACTGGTGGACTAGAAAATGATATGCAAACCCAAAGATGTTGGGGGCTTACGAATACGAGACCCATTAGATATAAATAAAGCAATGGGAGACAAAATATGGTGGAAATGGATAATCCATGAAGAAGAACCATGGGATAAACTATGACATGTGAAATATGAACCCCAGTGGCCAAAACAATCGCTGATCATATTCGGCGAAAATATCCTTGGCTCCAGCATCTAGAAAATGGCTTGAGAAAATCGAAGCCTCATACAAAGACACAGTTTCTGTGAGGTAACACATGGAAGAATGACATTGTTTGCTAGAGACGCCTGGAATCCGTAGCCATGCATAGAAAGCCGAGATGATGTTCCTACTATAATCCATCATCTTCAGAATAACCAAATGTAAGAGGTGGAGGAATTTTTGGATTCCGGGTCCCCTGAAAAACTATTTAGGACTTGGAAAATTAAATCTTGGTGGCAAGATATTGCACCAGCAAAGGACATCAAGGATTTATACATTGAAATTTGCTCCAGGAAGATCCCCATGCATGCAGGATCGGACAAGATCAAATGGGGATACTACAACCTAGGAAAATTCAATATTAAAGAGGCCATGGAGTTCTTGAATGAAACTCATAGGATGGAGAAGGAGGTTAAATGGAGGAAAATATGGGATGGGCGATGGTGGCCCAAAGTGGCAACTTTCATATGACTCCTCCTCAAATGACGCATTCTCATGTGGGATAATATACAGGATCGGGGGATCATAGTTCCATCAAGATTCAACCTTTGTGAAATCAGTAATGAAGCCATCAACCACTTTCTAGATGCATGTCCAATTGTGTACGATGTCTGGGAAAAAGGAACTGGGTTGTTCAAAAAGAATCACAGGCATAAAGCAAGGCCCGACCTAACGATAGGAGAATGGCCGAAGAACGTCTTCAAAAATAAAATTGTGAACAGGGTATGGGAGTTGTTTCCTCCCTTCATAGTATGAAAAATTTGGAAAAAATGGAACTTAAGAATATTTGAAAACAAACAGAGGCGGTTTGAGGAAATTTGGGCGCTGATTGAAACTCACTTAAAATAAACAATAACTTTAAATATATGGACCCAGGAGGATTTTGCAGCTGGAACAATTGAAAGACAAATTCTCTATGAATGGGGAATTTTGAAGTTACCTGTGAACAATTCGTGTCCCAGCAAAATGCTTAAGTTTCCCCGGAGCTCATATTTTTGGTAGTGTCCGCTTACCAGAGCCTTCAAATTAAATTTGATGGAGACACAAAAGGGAATCCAGGCCCTACTGGTTTTGGAGGAGCCATTGGGGACTCTAAGGGTAGAATTCTCAGCATCTTTTGGGGCAATATGGGAACCAACACTAACAATCTAGCAGATTTAGAAGGTCTCATCAATGGGTTATCGTGGGCCTTACAACAATAGCGGACTCCATTGATTGTGGAATGGGACTCTCTGGTAATCATTAATATTCCCAGAAGACTACAGAATGGTGAGGCCATTGGCCAAGTCTCCAAAAATTGGAAGTGGGAGGGTAGGCTTACAAAGCTTAGAAGGTGGTTAATGGGAAATCCAGCGCTCCATTTTTCGCATGTTAAAAGAACTGGTAACAGGGTGGTGGATGCTTTGGACAACGAAGGGGTTGGAAAGCTTATTTCCTTCCATGTAGAAGTGATCAATGAAAAAAGGATGGCATGATATGGAGACGATGTGAAGAGTTGGAAGAGGAAGCCATGGGTAGGAAGGCTGGTGATCACCCACGACAGATGTCTGCTCTATCATTTCCAATGAAGGGCAGGTGTAATCACTCCTTTGCATCAAATCAGCTATCTAACGTATCCCTCCACATGCGCATCCCGCACGTCATGGCCAGGACGTCTCAAGCAAGCCACATGATCGTGAATGATGACGATCCTCTCCCCATATCCATGTTAGACGTGATTCAAGGAAAAGAGATGTCCATACCACTTGGAATTAAATCCATGCATGCCGATGATATGGTCAAGACAAGTGGGAAGTGTATGAAGAATATAGAAACTGAAGGTGGCACACTGGCCCGATCCGAAAGGGACGATTCGGAGATAGGCCATCATTAATATGAATGCCTTAGGTAGCGATAGCCAAGTACGAAGCAGTGTGTGGGAATTGTGCCTTTGGGCATACCGGTGGGGTAATATTGAGCTTCTGCTCTTGGACTGTTAAAAGAAAAAAATCCCGTACGAGGCAGCCATCAATGGGGGATAGGGATACTGATCTTTTGCATGGTAAGATGGATCTAGAAAAGGTTAATGTGCTCTGGATCTATAAGGTCGACGCTCTAAAGGGTGTGAAATGGAAACATCAATCAGAATGGATGAGGGCAGGATACATCATCGAGTTGAGGGGAATGACTATATATTTATCCCTAAATGGTGAATTGCTCACCCTGTTTGAGCTCAAACTTGATGGTCTTCATTTGTAGGCCATCTGAAACTATCTTCTCTGTGATATTATGGCTCCTCAATGCAAATTTCAACGTCATTACGAGGAGAGTGGAAGAAATGATGGGGATATTATAGCTTAGGATAGTTCATATGTCAATGCCCCACCTACGGATGATAATCTGGTCCCTCTATTGTTTAATTGGGGGGCGCAATATATGGTCGAGACCCTAGTTATGGTGGAAGCCCAGATCATAGCCAAAGAAATCAAACTACTCTGAGAATATGAGACTCACCAAGGGCGGACCCTGGAGGCCAATCCGTTCTGGGCGATCCAAACTCTTATTGCTCAAGACATGCAGGCAAAGGCACAAATGGCGCACGACATCCGGGAAGCCTTGACTCTGATTCGGAAGGGGCAGCAGGAAAGTACTGTAGGATTCAGACTACTTGACCTCATCGCTGGAGAATTGTTGGATCGCCTAGGGGAGCAAGACAAAGAAGCACAACCTCCCTCTTCAATTGACCCTCCTCCGCAGTGAGGATCATGGGAGGTTTAGGTCTTTTTGGGCTCTCTGATTGTTCAGTGTTTTCCATTTTGATGCTTTGGCTCGGTCGTCTAAGGTTTTATCTATGTCTAGTTATGACTATGTCATATAATGTTATGTATATCTATGTATGTTATCTTTTCGGTCAGGATGGGGTAATGAAGGGTGTTTCCATCACTCAGGGTTTGTCTCTGTGCACACACTAGATTAATGGCTACCAGGTCAAGTGTCAGGGGAATGTCTATGTTTTGGAAAATGCAAGTCTATGGGTGGGTAATGGTTCCTTGTTACAAAGAAAGAGTATGGTTTTGGGGAGTTGGGGAAATGACTAATTGAATTCTCTAGAGAAAATCTTGGTTAAGCGTGGATCTTCCAGCTAGCTAGGTCTAAATGTAACTTCTTTTTTGTACTATAAGTAATATAATGTGCTCTTGCTTATTAACAAAAAAATGATACAAAAGGGCGCATTTATGTAACGACAATGATAATTTTGTAGCAAATAATCGAACACCAATTTTTCTTAGTCAATGAAGTCTCCTAATCAAATCCTATGAGCATAGTAGACCAAGCCTATGAATACACTGTAAAAATAATAGTGTTGAGTGTGTCCAAGGGATTATTATATATCCATTGTAAAACCCATGGATATAAAGTATGGGGAAAAAATGAATTGGTGCTGTATTTTTATGCAAATATGTAATTGTCATATTTGATTGTAACTCACCATTTTTTTCATTGTTAGGAAACTAAAATAGATTGTCATATCTATGATGAAAAATATGTCAAATAGATGCAAGGATTCACAAAACATAAAATAGAAGTTAAGTCAATACAAGAATATGGGACATCACTATCATAACATTTTAACTAAAATGATATTTACAATGACACAAAAAAGGGACTCCGTTTTGAACCTTATGGAGTTGACCTTAAATTGCCTTTCTCATATTCTATTGTAGGGGCTAACATTTTCCCCTTTCTGTGTAGGATGAGACAACATATATGCATATGGATATACGGTAGTAGAACTGGTGTAGTAGTACATATGCATGATGGTTCTTATATGGTTTATCAACGCATAGGCATTCATGGACACCCTCTTGAAATAAAAATACATTCATGGACATCCTCTTGAATTTCAAGTGCTTTGACTTGGAATTGGATTGGTATTTCTTGATTTCATGAAGTTTCCATTTTTTTGAAGCTATTTATAGTTATAACATATCGAGTGAGAAATATTACACCCTTCTCTTTCATTCTCAACAAAGAACATCTCCTTGAAAGGGAAAGGGAATTTCATGGTTGTTTTGGAGATCTTTTGTTTTAAATTCAAACTGTGTTTTTTGGGTTTTTTTCTTCACCTTACTTCCAAATAGTATTTGGATTTTGATTGGATGCATCTCCTACTTTGTATCATTATCTAAACATAAACATTGATCATGTTTTTTCTTTAATTATTTTATTATAAACATGGAAGCACTACCAACTATTGCTACACTTTTCCATTAAAACCTATCTTATAATAAATAAAGTTGAATAAATGTAAATATATTTCATGGGAGGTTTGGGTCTTTTTGGGCTCTCTGATTGTTCGTTGTTTTCCATTTTGATGCTTTGGATTGGTCATCTAAGGTTTTATCTATGTATAGTTATGACTATGTCGGATAATGTTGCTTATATCTATGTATGTTATCTTTTCAATCGAGATGGGTTAATGAAGGGTGTTTCCATCACTTAGGGTATGTTGCTATGCAGACACTGGATTGATGGATACCAAGTAAGGTGTCAGGGAAATGTCTATGTTTTGGAAAATGTAAGTCTGTGGGTGGGTAATGGTGCCCCGTTATAAAGAAAGAGTATGGGTTTGGGGAGTTGGGGAAATGACCGATTGAATCCTACGGAGAAAATCCCAGTTAAGCGTGGATCTTCCAACTGGCCAGGTCTGAATGTAATTTATTTTTTGTACTATAAGCAATATAATGTGCTCAGTATTATTAACAAAAAAATGATAAAGAAAGGGTGCATTTATGTAACAACAATAATAATTTTGTAGCAAATAATCGAACACCAACTTTTCGTGGTCGATGAAGGTTCCTAATCAAATCCTATGAGCATAGTAGACCAAGCCTATGAAGACACTGTAAAAATAATAGTGTTGAGTGTGTACAAGGGATTATTATATAGCCATTGTAAAACCCATGGATATAAAGTATGGGGCGAAAATGATTCTTTGTTGTATTTTTATGCAAATATGTAAGTGTCGTATTTGATTATAATTGACCATTTTTTTCATTGTTAGAAAAGTAAAATAGATTGTCATATCTATGATGAAAAATATGTCAAATAGATGCAAGGATTCAAAAAAACATAAAATAAAAGTTAAGTCAATACAAGAATATGGGACATCACTATCATAACATTTTAACTAAAATCATATTTACAATGACACAAAAAAAGGACTCCGCTTTGAACCTTATGGAGTTGACCTTAGATTTCCTTGCTCATATTTCTATTGTAGGGGCTAACATTTTCCCCTTTCTTTGTAGGATGAGACAACATATATGCATATGGATATAAGGTAGTAGAACTGGTGTAGTAGTACATATGCATAATGGTTCTTATATGGTTGATCAATGCATAGGCATTCATGGACACCCTCTTGAAATTCAAATACATTCATGGACATCCTCTTGAATTTCAAGTGCATTGAGTTGGAATTGGGTTGGTATTTCTTGATTTCATGAAGTTTCCACTCTTTTTGAAGCTATTTATAGTAATAACATATATGGTGAGAAATATTGCACCCTTCTTTTTCATTCTCAACAAAGCACATCTCCTTGAAAGGGAAAGGGAATTTCATGGTTGTTTTGGAGATCTTTTGTTTTAAATTCAAACTATGTTTTTTGTTTTTTTTTTCTTAACTTCACTTCCAAATAGAATTTGGATTTTGATTGGATGCATCTCCTACCATTGTAGGCCATGTTTTTTTCTTTAATTATTTTATTATAAACATGGAAGCACTACCTACTATTGCCACACTTTTCCATTAAAACCTATCTTATAATAAATAAAGTTGAATAAATGTAAATAGATTTCATAATATGTTGTTAGCTAGATTAGTCTACGTACTATGCTAACAAGCAGAAGATCTATGCTTTAAAATTTCTCATCAAAAACCAAGTTATAAAAATTGTGAAATGAGCTCTCTCTTTCCATGTTCAAAATTTAGATGAAAGGACAACTTCTCAATTCCTCCTCTCTAAAGAGATTCCAAAATTTGAAATTTAAATTTCGAAATTTGAATGATGTATCCATACTAGTTGCCATTGTGTCATCGATCAGCTCTCCAACCCATATGGGGGAGATCCTCTCATGTTAGCCAAGTTATGCTAGCGGACATAAATAAAAAAATTTAAAAAAACTTAAAAACATAAATTACATATCAACTTAAATAAATAAAAAATAAAAATAAAAATTAACTAGCATAGAATAATTTTAAACTCAAATCTATCAACTACCGAGAGGGATCCAAATGGTATAAAAATGTACATCTTAAGAAATTGGATCCCTCTCGGTGCTTAATAGATTCGTCTTTAAAATAGATCTATACTAATGATATGCAAATAGCAATGATTTCTCTCTATGTTATGCCGGTTGCGAAAGTGTTAAAAAGTGAGTGGATTAACTCAAGGAAAAAGGAGATGGGAAGTTTGAAGAAGTTGGGTGTTTGAGGCCCATTAGCATTTCAATAAGTTAACGGTGGTTTCTCTACAATCATGCATTTAGGAAGCGTCCTCTCTCTCGGCTTTATGTAACGTAACCATGTAGGAAGGACAGTCAGCACGGATCTAGAAGATGTCTTTGAACCACTGACACAAAAAGGAAAAGATCAATGCAAACCATTTCTCCATACTCTTACTAAATAAGTAGCATTTTCACTGTTTTTTTTTCCTTTTAAAATAAATATGAGGTCTATAAAATAGGTAGTTTCATGTATTCTGTTGATTACAGTAATTATTAATGTTTTAATAATTAATTTGGTATTATCAAATGATTACAGTAATTATTAATGTTTTAATAATTAATTTGGTATTATCAAATGGTAGTTTCATGTATTAACTGGATTTTGTATTATGTAATTAGTTTGGTATTATCAAATTACTTTGATGTGTTGTTGTCAAACGAAGAATTGCTCACTTATACACTTGAGAGATGGAAACGAAGAATTCTACCGTTTTCTAATTTAACTTTAATTGAACTTTATTTTTTTTGAAGTAAAACATTGATGTGAATCTTTGATCGTGATCAAATTTTTTTATTAATAATTGAAATTTGAAAAAAAAATTATTTTATTATTTTATTGTTATTTTATAAAAAATTATTAAAATAATGTACAGTATTTGAGTTTTTATTTAAATATGTAAATCTTCACTCACTTTAATTTTTTATATATAAAAATATCATTTTTTTATTTAAAGTATTTGAATTATTATTTAACTTTTCATAATTAAAAATGTGCATTTCTTTAATTGTTTACACCAAAAAAAATTGATTTGTTTTATTTTATATATGTATTTTTAATTTATCAATTATATATATTCAAAAAAATTAAAAAACACTATATATTTTATTTAAATATACCATTTTCATTCAAATAACAATATAACATAAATTTTAAACATTTTAACATAAAACAATTAAAATTAATTATGATAAATTTAATTAATATATTAATCTAAACTTAAAACCTATATAAATATTATATAGTATATTTTTTAACCATAATTAATTTTTTAATTTTATTATTTATCTCTTTTATATATATATATATAATAAAAAATGCTATAGCTTTATTTATTATTAATAAAAAATGAGATATAACAAGCTCAAAGTGATTTAAGTAATTGTTTATTGCTTCAAAATATTTGGACTCCTAGTTATAGGAGAGCCTTAAATTTTATCATATTAATATCTTTATTTATTCTTAGTTAAAATCAAGTTAAAATTGAATATAACATGTTCAAAATAGCTTATTGTTATAGTGAAAATTGACACTTCTACATTTGTGACTATGACCTCTTTAAGCTATATATAAGTCATAAAATTGATAGCCCAAATACACTTATCATCATGAAAGTATACCTAATTTGATCCTATATGATGGTTTAAACATTCAAAAGACAATCAAGCTCTTTCATATCATTGAGTTGTAGGCTAAAAAAGAATAGAAAATGGTTTTTTACTAAGCATGTGAAATTTGTCATTTTGTTGCTAGGTGTTAGAAAAATAACATGCTCACAAATAAACACCAATAGGATTAATTGTAATTGAATTGCATTAAATACAATAATTTTAAAGCATAAACAAAACTATATACACAAAAGTTTCACGTAAACAATGAGATTTTCTTTTACATTGTAGAAATTCTACAGATTTATAATTCAAAATTATACATTTGAGACAAACAAAATTTGTAAATTTTTAATTTTTAATTTTAATTTTTTGGATTTCTTTTACTACCTTGTCTAGCATCTCTATCAAGTTCATTAACAAATATTCTCTCCTTATACTAGGACTCTAAGACTCTAAGTTGAATAAAAAACTATGCATAACTAAATGATGTGTAAAATATTTTCCAAGAAATCTCTTTCACCCTGCAAGGTGTTCCCAAATCCATCTTACACCGGTTAGAAATCCGCAACCAAAAATTATGACAATTCACTAATCTCTTTATTACTTCACCAATATAAAAACAAAATTATATGTTGCGTCAGCGAGAAGCCCAGAGAGGCAGGTTAGGGGAGGCAACCATTAAGTCGATTACCCCATCCAATCCATCGACGGCCAATAAACATACACAATAAATATGAAAAAATCTGATTTCTTATTAGGGTTGATAACATGGACTCCATATTGGGAAGTTAAATGAAGTAGAGGGCGATTTAAAAACAAAAACATGTTGATAAAATCTGATTTCTTATTTGGGTTGATAGCATGGAGTCCATCATCTTAGGGTTGATAGCATTGAGTCCATATTGGGAAGTTAAATGGGCGCTTTAAAAACAAAAACATGTTAGAAGGTGAACTAGTTGAAACAAAGAGAAAGCCGATAGTGAAGCACTGTTACTAGCATTTGCTTCTTTACAGGGATGGACGTAGAAGAAGACTAGCGTTCCCGATGGTTTGAGAGATTTCTGCTGCAAATCTTTGCATGGCAGCGGGCGGCAAGCTTATGGGAACCAATATTCCCTCCACGCCACTTCTGTTTCTATACTGGATAAAGAAGCTAGTAAACGCGCCCAGCACCGCTTCTCGTGTGCAGACTGTTCTTCCCCACCCGAAATCCACATCACCAAAGCCGATTTTGCTGACGTCCGAAACCGTAAAAGTCCATGGCACAAACGTGCCCACGATTGAGCGAGGGCGGCACCTTCTCAACTCTAAGAAATCTATCTCTGATCGCACGAACTCTTCGTTCACTGCTGCTTTCGCTTCATGGATCAGTTTCACAGCAAAACTCAGCGGTTTGTTTGCCAACTCTCCCGCAGTCGTCACTACCCATGCCTTGACCAGTGCATTGCCGTAGAAGCCCTGGGGAAGTGGAGGGTTGAATCTTGTGCGGGCGTCCACTGCAAATATGAGCCAAACTTCCTGCTCGGCCGGCAATTGGAGAGCCCTCGTTCTTGAACGCCACAGGCACGCCGAGAGAACCTCAAATGTTGGGCAGTACTTCATGCCTTGGCCTGCTACTACTGCTTGCCTCTTTAGCGACTCGATCTCCTTCACCCCAAAAAAGAATGATCTGATACCCATTTCATGCATAGGGACCATCTGGTCATTCTTGTCATCGATTTGATCGAATTCGTTGAAATCGTAATGGGAAAATTTCACTTTGGGGTTCTTCCGTGGTCGCAGGAGCTCTCTTTCCCAAACTGGAAGAACCGAAGGCCTGGCCTCCTCCTTCGCCATTTCTCCTAGGGCTTTCATGAACTGACACAAGCCAAGAGCGTCGCTGATAGTGTGATTCCACCGCACAGCGAATGTAAATCCACCACATCTCAATCGCGTTATCTGCAAGTTCATCATAAGCAGTAAGTTCAGAGAGATACAGTATCCACTCACCGGTTAAATCATCATGAAAGAAGTAGCAAGCAGTATCTCGGCCAAAATAAGCTTAGGGGAATAGGCAACTGGGTATTAATAGACTGGGACTGATACAGGGTTTGGTGGAGATTAATAGGCAATTGGAGATTGGTTGGTACTTTTGTAATGTGATACCGAGAGTTTAGAGATCCAATTTGGTTATCACTATATTTCTAGGTGTTCCATGGGATTCAATCTTTCTATTACTATATTTCCAGATATTTCGAGACACACCAAGCAGGGCTAAATTTGAACTCCCTTCATATGACTTCATAACAAATAAACTGTCAATAAACCACATTAAGCCACCAATACGGACAATTGAATTAATCAAAAAAATTCAACACAATGAAATGTAATAAAAAATTTGGAAAAGAGAAACCTGAATGAGAATGAGAGGAGAATTGGTGACAGTTTGCGAGCCGGGAACGTCCTGCAGTAGATAATCACAACGGGCAAAGCCGGATCGCTCGTGGTCTGTGATTTCCTCGAGAGCAACATCCGCATCGGCTTCCACAAACAGCACGCCTTCGCCGGTGCAGTCCACCAGGAGCTTACCGTCGGGTGCGTCTCGCAGTCTTCCGGCCAGAGGATAGTAGAACACCAAAACCTTGGCCAGCCCTTCTCTGATAACTCTAGCGGGATCCTCACCCTTCTTCCTCGGGTCGAACCGATAGAACTGAACAACATTAATGTGAAATCTCAGAGCCGCTTGATCGTCGATATTGGAAAGGTATAGACAATCTTTCGGAGTTGGCCGGGAAGGAGCGACGAGGACAGCAGGCTGTTTGGCGATGTTCAATTTCATAGACGCCATGAAAACACTTATTGAAAACCAACAGAGCTTGAACACGCTATAGTCTTTCGGGAGAAAACGCTGCAATGAGCGTTTATAGACTTCAAAAGGTAAAGGATGCAGACAGGACTGATAAGATAGAGGCAAAGGTAAAGGATCCACACAGTACTGATAAGAAGCGTAGAGCTTGCAGGTTTTATAAAGGTACGTCGGGGTGTTGGAATTGAAGCATTCAATATTGTCCAATTTTCCTTCTTATCTTCTCACGGTTTCTGATTCAACCAACCCAACTAACAGACCACGATAGTAGCTGGCATTTAAGTTCATTTCAATGCAATTTACGGGAGACAGCGATCGCCAATGTTTTACAAAAATAATTGTAAAATGCATTAAAAACCAGACGACTTGGTGAGTGATCACCGTCGGCCTATCTAGGAGAAAGTGGAGATCCATAATTACACATCCAACGAGCCTGCAATCCATGTTCTGGCACGGCACAGCTTCCAAGGCATTTGCAAGCTTCTTATGTTATTTTTAATTTGTAGAGAGCCTGCACCGAGAGCATGGTATCGAACAATTTTAACACTAATTATATTAAGCGATTAGAAACTAAAATAAAAAAAAATAGAGGTTGATATAGATGTATGCTAGGATTTAGAGATTGACATTATTAAGCGATTAAAAACTAAAATAAAAAAAATAGAGGTTGATATAGATGTATGCTAGGATTTAGAGATTGACAGAGATGTATGCTAGGATTATCAACAAAAAAAAAAAGGTTGATATAGATGTATGCTAGGATTTAGAGATTGATAGAGATGTATGCTAGGATTAAAAAAAATGATAGGATTTAATTATTTCTAATTTTTTTTTATTAGTTTGGAGGGATATTTATTTAGTATTATTTTGAAAATAATAAGTTAAAATTTAATGATTTTTTATTATTTCTTCATAACTTGCATGGACATTTAGATTGTAGAAAACTGGTGAATTCTTATTTCAATGAGACCATGCAACTTGGTGGAATCATTAAAATATTTTGTCATCATTTTTTTTAATGAAATTTTTAATATAATAATTATTTTATATTTTTCTTTCTTTCTTATTGGAAGTGTTAAAGTTTTTTAATTTTATGACTTGTATGAGCTCCATAGTGAAATTGGTCGTTGGACAGTCCCTAAAACACCATGGGTAGAAAGGATCTGCCACCTTTGTGAGAGTAAGAACATTGAAGATGAAAATCACTTCCTCTTATAGTGCCCTGCGTACACCCACATTAGATCCCAGTTTCATAATCTTTGTTGCAATACCGACATTCCTAGCCTTTTAGCCTGTCAAAATTATAGTAAGCTCGGGAAGCTTTTTCCAAGCTCTTTGAGCATAGAAATATAACTTTAAAGCAAACTAATTAATTCTCTTCTTTAGGTCCGATAGACCAAAGTTTGGTCTCAGGGGAGGTTAACCATCATCATCATCATCATAAATGAGGATGAAAATAGATTTTTTTTCAGTGACTTTATTTTTCAATTAATAATAATATTTTTCACCCATTTAATATGTCTACAATAACAAAAACTTATTGAATATGATTATAGAGATTTTAGTTAAATGTTGAAGGCCATTGAAGTGGGTTGAAAAATAGAGGTAAAGACTCATGTTTCTTGTTATTCTTAGTTATAAGAAAAGTCATTTTCATTTTGTTATTTTCATGTGAAACATGTTGGTTGTGGAGCCTGATTGTCTCCAAGGGGGTCCAATGGGGGTGGTTGTAATTTTGTAGTCAATGTATTCATCATTAGGTTACATATTTAAGGATAGAGAGTATGTTTGTATATTCTTTTCCTTAGAAGGAAACCCTCTTTTAGAGAGAATTGTATTACAACTCAATAATTGTGAGTGGGTGATGTGCTTCAGGTTGTACATCCCTTCATTTTGTTGGACAAAATATAATAAAAGACTAGCTATTTTCTTTATGGATAACCCATATATAGTGAAACACATATATTAACATGTCTTGTATTGTTCTCTTATATATTTTATTTTTCTCATTTATTTTATTATATTACTCTTTGATCCTATTTTCTAACAAAAACCTCTTTATATCTTCCATCCTTATTTTTTCCACCTTCTTCATCTTCAACCATACTAAAATAATGAACTGTTTAAAATAAACAACGATAGAAAAATAATAAAAGCAAAGAGAAACAGTGAGCTATATAGTCAAAACCCATACAAAATTTAAATCAAATAAAGAAAATACAATTATTAAATTCAATATAACAATGAAATAAATAAATTAACACTCATTAAAATTCTATAAAACTGAAAGGCATACAAAACTAAAGACCATTATGAATTTTTACTTTATAGGCATACGAGATTTGAAATGTGGATAATATAATAGTTGGTTAGTCTGGTTTTTATTGCATATTTGTAAAATGAAAACACTTTAAGCTTAGTAAAAAAGACATATGAAGGCGATGGGTTATTTCGTTTTCTGGAATTAAACAATTTTAGGCCTAGTGAAACCAAAAAAGTTAAGTTAAATAGTAGAGATTTGACAAAATTTTAAATCCTATCAATCAATTATGTTCAAGTAGGTGGGGAAGACATGTGGAAACCCAACCAGCATTACACTTGGTTGAAAATTGTTCCTATGTAATGAGGAAATATTCAAACATATCATTATATTATAAAACGATATATAGTATAATAATATTTTTGGCTCTTTGAAGAGTATCAACTCAAATGTGTTCGCCTTTGGTTATAACTAGCATAGATCCATCTATCAAGCACCAAGAGGGATCGAATATCTCAAGTGGTAAGACTTTTTTAAAGTGGAAGTGTTGAGAAAATGTGTAATCCAATGTTTATGGTTTTAGTTTATCTAATTTATATTGTTTTATATCTATGCAATTCTAAATAATTTAAATTTAATGTAAGCCGACATGTTAATTTTAATAATAATAAAGGACACGTGTCAACTCTAGAATGAGCACAGAGGGAGTTACAAATCTCTCCCATACAAGGCTGTAGAGTGCACCTCTTCACTGCAATGATGAGTGAATAATGTGTGCCACTCAAAAGTGACATTCACTTTTTATGCACAACAATTGATATTTTAATAACATTCTATTACATGGAGGCAAAAGTGTTATTGGTGGCAACAAATTGAAGAAAACTAATTTCTATATTTTTGTTTAAGGCAATTAT
This sequence comes from Pseudotsuga menziesii, assembly GCA_001517045.1. Classification (NCBI taxonomy): domain Eukaryota; kingdom Viridiplantae; phylum Streptophyta; class Pinopsida; order Pinales; family Pinaceae; genus Pseudotsuga; species Pseudotsuga menziesii. Next base: position 119,203 of record LPNX010386314.1, on the reverse strand, counting down.
TTTTTAATGCAAAAAATATGTGCTTTGTTATATGTTTAGGGCCAAAGATACTAAAAATGAATGTATGCAATAAGTTAACCTTTACAAGGTGTGGAACCACAATATATTATGTTTGAAGACAAACTATCTGGTCCATAATTGTTAAACGAGTCAATAATGGTTGTTTCTTCCATTGCTATAAATTGTTCTTGCCACATGTACTAAGAAATTTTCTAGGCATCTATTTCATTTGCCTTCTTCCATTGCTATAAATTGTTCTTGCCACATGTACTAAATTTTTTTTCTAGACATCTATTTCATTTGCCTACCTTTCACCTCGCTCCTTATTTGCAATGATTGTCCTCACCTCTATCCCTCTTTTCTCTTTCCATATATGCTAATAAGTAGTCATGTGGGAAGGGGTTTCCTAGTGTTCCCTCAAGACATTTTGCAGTTGAAGGGGTTGATTATTTATGTACAATATTTTTAAATTTTAAAAAGTATTTTGGTAGTTGAAGCACCTCAGAAAGATTGAATTGACATTAAACATCTAAACATTGCTATACACATTCTAATTTTAGTTTTTTGAGATCTACCATTTACTTTTTCTATGAAGATAAAGAGTTCAATCATTACTAATATATTAGCAAGCTATATTAATTAATAATATGGTTTATATATATCGATCAAAATATACCAACCATGGCTAGACATTTAAAATCGGTTGATATACGTTGATCGATGTATATAGGCGATATTATTAATTGATATGACTTGCTAGCTTACCATTGTCCGGGTTATGTTTGGTGAATTATTATTATTATTATTATTATTATTATTATACTTAAAAATAAAAATATGTATTTAATAATTTAATAATAAGAAGAAGAAGATTAAAATTTTTATCATAATTAATAACAAATAAAAAGTATCAATAATAATAATAATAATAGATATAGATATAGAAAGAAATGAAATAATAAGAATACATATAACTAACAATTGTACCTAGGGGTGGAATAAAAGAACGCCGTGTTGCAAGGTAAGCAAGGAGATGTAGACATATACAACAAGAAAGACAATTTGAAGTTTTGATACAATATTTTAAAGACATTATATTCTTCACATAATTGACCATTACATTATCCACATTTCAAAAGTAATCATGAAAATTATTCTTCTCTCATCCAAATTACGGTTATTTGTGCGAGAAATTCCCCCTCACTCCCATTCAAAAACATCACAATTAAAAAAATACAAAAACCAAATTCCCCATCATTCCCATTCAACAAAGCCGAGAGACTTTTCCTTTTCTCGAGATAGCTTGCAACACGGCGATCTCAGTACCATCAAGAGATCATCGATTAATCACATGCCTAGCAACAAAAGAAAAGATGTTTATGCATGCTACTCCCCCAGTAGTGGTACTGGAAGAAGAAATCCATAACATTTGGCAGTCCCCTAGCTTGGCGTCTGTGATATTGAAAAGAAGAAATCCATAACATTTGGCAGATTTTCGATTATCCATAATCATAACCAGTTTTTGTTAGACTCTGGTTTTTGTTAAAATAATTTATCAGCTTCCATTTTTTCGAATATGAGATGTCCTTTAGTTCAAAAAAGAAAAAAGAAAAAATCATGGCACTTAGGGAGGAGGCGGAGTTGGCGGCTATCACAATTACATTTTCTAATATACTAGTCCTCCTTAGTAAGTCATATGGTGACCTTTGAATCAATGTAATACAGGTGATTATCACTCTAACATCTATGTTTGAGTAATAGGAGGTGTGTTAAATGAAACCATTTTGATTAATACTCTATTTTTTTAAAAGAATAAACAAATTTTTGTGTATATTTATTTTAAATTTTGATGAAGAGGGATTAAATCTTTTTGAAGTTTTAACATTTTCATATTGATAGTTGAAAAAGTTAACTTTGTGACAAAATTTAAGTTTTCTCATAATTTTTTTAATAAAAAATGTCTTCCAAATTCATAACAACTACTTATGAGATCTCCAATTTTACAATTTATCATATCTATGTTTAGGACCGAATCCATAAATTTAAGCTTTATGAATATTATAGTTCCCTAGAAGAATCCATAAAATACCTGTCAACACAATAATATCCCTCACAAATGCAACACCCTAATAGAAAAAATATTAACATGAACAGGTGCCACCTGATTCAACCAGACTCTAGGGAGTCTTACAGTTAGATTTTTGGCACTTTATGTTATATAACTGGCCTTATTAGCTAGGAGAGTGGCATATCATGTTATCATCGACTTCCGTATCTTTCTTGTTGGTACTACATTTTTAATGTACATTAAACTTTAAAGCAGTGTAATGCTAGAGCTCTTGTACATATTGTTTTAGTAAAAATGCTATGGAAATTAATTTTTGGTGTGATAACCTTGTTGCAGGCGTAATGAATTCCTTCATGAAGTTATATCTATATTTGAAAGAATATGAATACAGTTTCAAAGTGGTTTTCTTAACTTTTCTCGCTCCTAATCATTTTGGCCTACAGATTCAAAAATCCTTTACGTACAACGATGGACTGGTGGCAATAACCAACATGCCATAAATTTGAAGACTATGAAATTGGAATTATAAGCTTCGTTGGGACTCAAAAACTACCAAACACTTGCTTTAACCTAATAGGACTCGGACTCGTAGAAGGCGCTCATTCTGCAATGAAGAAGTCACATTCTAAATGCAAGTGAACAGAGTTCAAGATAATTAGAGATCTGGAACGGATCTATTGCATGTAGGTGTCAAAACTACTTTGCTCTTCAACAATAAAACCCAATCAATATAAAAAAGAGTTATTGACTCTCAACTTAACATCAACGCTAAGAAAGGAGAACAAATCAACCAAAATATTTAATCAATTTTCACTAACCATAGAATTCTTTTACATCATTAATCCCAATAGCCTTTTCAACCAATTTTTTTATTCAGAAGATGAATTTTCTATGGAAGCTTAGAACCCTCTTACGGAATAACTTTTAGGGCCGCTGATAAAAGTCCTTGGATGCATAGATTGGTCTCCTCCATGGAGGGCATGCTTCTCTCTTTTTTCGTTGACCTATTTCTCTATGGGGGATTCTAGTTTGCCATTATATCAACTAGGGACTGAGCAAGGGTTTTATTTCTTTGATCAATCAATAGGGAAGGGAAGGGACGAAGGCGAGGCATGTTGATTCAAGGAAGGGCCAATCAAAGAAAATCCCGGCTACCAATCTGCTATAAAAAAAAAAATTATCATACCATCACATTCCAAAGTGATCCCTAAATTCCAACATCCCTACGCGTGTCCATACTTGTCCATACTACGTGCCGCCTAGATGGAACGCTAATCCTACCTGCATGCACCCCAGATGGCACAAAAACCATACCTGAATCCAGCCCCCTTGACACAGGTGCATTAAGATGTAGACGCAAACATGCCCTCTGTTTTATGTCTTTTTCTTTAGGGTGGAAGAATAAAGGCATGGACGCCGAAAGGGATCAAGATTGAAGTTGAATATATTGATGTCGACAACTATATCTCTGAGTGCAGATCGATAATATTCTTGCTGAATAAGACGATCAAGAAAATGGATCGAAAGATCTTCATCTATGCAATTTTGATTGTGATTTTGTGTTTTAATTTCACTCAAAGAGATCTCGGATCCACATTCAAACTTACCACTACAATGCCATGGCCGCCACAGGTAGCTCTGCGCTTATTCTTTCTCTCTTTCTTTCTACATTTAGCCCAGTTCACAGTGCCTGGAGATGTGGAGGGACCACAGATGGCCTCCACAGAAGAAGAAAATACGGAGCTACCAGAGATGGCTTCCATGGAAGAAGAAAACATAGAGCTACCAGAGATGGCCTCCAAAGAAATAGAGGCGATGGTTGGAGTTTAGAACGAAGAAGGAAACAAGTTGTAGGCGATCTCTCATGGACAAAGGCTCAAGCGGATTGATTCCTTAGATTTGGAGTCCAGTAGAGTTTCAGGAATGGCTCGTCATGGTTTGGTTAGTATTAATAATCATTTGCATATTGTATTGCAAGGCTTGGAGCTTTGAATTTCGGCTAATTAGGACTTTATAAAATGTTTTTCTTCTTCATGAATTTGAATTTGTGAGTTTAAGAAACTTGTTAGGTTGGTCCGTATTGAAATTAACGTTAATTGAAACTGCAAAAATTCATGGTGGTGTTTACTTCGTTTAATCTGGGAGTGATTGTTCTGTTTTTTTCTTTTTCTTTGCAGAATCTGCTTACAATGGCCTCCATGTTTGCTAGCACTTTTACAGATGGAATCCGTCATCCAGATGATGTTCTTGGTGCTCTATCTCTCATAATTTACTCGCTCACGCTTTTGCCTCTTGTCAAATATGTGTTCATTGTGCTTTGGGCCAATGATAATGGCGATGGTATGTGTTTAATTTTATTCCAAAATTTTCATACATTTTGCCTTGTGTTTTGGGTTTATCAGATATTGTGGAGACTGATTAAAATTAAGTGGATGGCAGGTGGGACATTTGCACTTTATTCTCTGATATGCCGCCATGTAAAAGTGAGTGTTGTCCCAAATCAACAAGCAGAGAACACAGAGCTTTCAACATATAAGCTTGCAATACCCATCAAAGAGCTCAAAAGGGCTATGAGGATAAAATAAGCTTTAGAAAAAAGTAATGTAGCTAGGACAATTTTACTTATACTAGCCCTTCTTGGTACCTCCATGGTGATTGGAGATGGTGTCCTCACTCCTTGCATCTCAGGTCTTACTCCTTTCCAAAATCCAATTCCTAAAAATAGTGCTATACTTGGCAAATAAATACAATACAGACCATCTTCTACTAATTGATTCTGGATTTCAATGATAATGAAGGCTAATATAATTCTTTATCTGCATGCAACAGTTCTATCAGCAGTTCAAGGATTAAAGATTGTGGACAAATCACTCAGCCAGGGTAAGTACTCATCAAGCTCTTCGATGTATGGATCAAGATTGAAGTTGAATATATTGATGTCGACAACTATATCTCTGAGTGCAGATCGATAATATTCTTGCTGAACAAGACGATTAAGAAAATGGATCGAAAGATCTTCATCTACGCAGTTTTGATTGTGATTTCATGTTTTAATTTCGCTCAAAGAACTGAGGGTGTTGCTTGCAGAGACCTATGTGGAAGCGTCCCAGTAAAATACCCTTTCGGTACAGGGCCGGGCTGTGGAGACCCGAGGTTCCAGAACTATGTCCGATGCATGAACCAGAAGCTCACGTTAACCACACACTCGGGCTCATACCAGATCACTAACATAGATTATGACAACCATATCATTCTCCTCGCCGATCCTCTCATGTCCACCTGCACTAATATGCAGAACAGTGGCAGCTTCGGGTTGGATTGGTCTGCGCCTTTCAAGATCCACAACGATGTATTCGTTCTTCTTGGATGCTCTTCTTCCTCTTCGCTCTTCAATGCCGAAAACCCCCTTTGCGATCCAGGAATCTCTCACATTTGCAGCAGTTTATACAGTTGATGGCGGACTGCACCGCTTGACATTAAGCAGCAGCAGTAATGGCGGACTGCACCGCTTGACCGTAAGCAGCAGCAGTAATGGCGGACTAATGGCGGACTGGACAGCAGCAGTAATGGCGGACTGCGGACGAGACAGTAGCAGTAATGGCAGACTGGACATCAACGATGGAGATTATCCGAATCGTCTGACGAGAATATCGACGGATGAAAAACCAAAAAGCATTTATTTTGGAGAGTAGACTCCACTTGTTAAACACCTTACGGCATAATTATATTAATAAAGGAAAAAATTATAAATAAGAATATAAATAAATTTAAGAATGGTTGAGAATGGTAATAGTAACTATATTTTAAGATATATTAGAAGGTCAAACATAATTAAACATCATCAAGCATCGTTGACCATGCTTGACCATTGCTAAGTAGTTTTTAGTATCATTGATCTAAGTTTAAATGTTGTTGATTATGGTGGACTTTAGTGCATCATGTTTGACTATAGTTCATGGTTGACTATGGGAATGTTTGACATCACTGCATCATGCTAGAAGTTGACGTTACAACATCATGCTTGGATATGGACGTTTCAAGGTTGACTATGGTTGAATATAGTTAATAATGGTTGACCATGTTTAAAGATGGTTGAGGATGGCTCAATTTAGTTAACGATGGTTTAATTAATTTCACCATGGCACTAGTACATGTGATCAATTTTGCCACGGCAAAAACGTGGCAATATCCACGGATAAGCGTGGATATTGCCACGTCAAAGTGCTTTTTTTCCCGTGGAAACTTTTTCGTCGCAATAGCGACGACCCGTTAATTGCGTGGCAAGAGCGATGATGTTTTTCCGTCTCTATAGCGACGGGAATACGTCGCAATTGCGACAGCCCTTCCTAAAATGAAAAAGACAAACTCCAATACCTGCGACGGTCCGACGTCGCTATATCGATGGAAATACGTCGCAAAGTTCCACGGCAAGCCGTCGCTATAGCTACGCTCTCTATAGTTTTAAAAAAAAAAATATGGTCCAGTCCACACGACTGACGAGATATTCCAAATTTTTAGTTGAAGTTGGTTTTGGTTCGCCTGCAGCATCTACCACAGCGCTCAGAAAACGATTTCTATAAGTTTTATAGTCAAGAATCTGGAAAAATGGATGAATAGCCCGCTGCTTGTGGCCTTCATCGCGTGCAAATCATACAAGTCATATCACCATGCCGATCCGCCATGCCGCCCATCCGTTCAACTGGGGAGCCGTAGGATTTGTATTTATTGTTGCCCACCGGCTTGTCTAATTCCGAG
>LPNX010386314.1:77572-98251 GCA_001517045.1 Pseudotsuga menziesii | reverse complement strand
AGCATGATATACACTGCATTGTGGTTTGCATATTTTTTTGTTAATTTATTTCGCAATATACAATTATTTATTATTTTTCGAAAGTGACCACATTCCAGCATCATTTTATACACATGTGTGTCCATCCCAGTTTTTTTTCACTCTTTTCAAAAATTGAAAAACCAAAGATAACCTTTTGAAGAGGACGCGTCGATGTGTGGGTTGTGTATTTTTAAGAAATTTTTGGATGTATATTTTTTACCCTCCGGATTTCTCTTTGAGCTACTTCGAAGTTGTTGTCAATTTTTTTAAGTGTAAGTTTTAGAACGAATTAAAAGAAAAAACCCACATGAATGTCAAAACGCGTGCATGATACCTCAATGGATAGAGAATTCGATGATGAATCTATCGACATAAAACTCTGTTGAGTTATGTTCCATGAATGGCAGGATTTACACCCCTGGAAGCCATAGAGAAATGTTGATTTGCATGTAAGAGGGCTAATTCTCTGTTTTCAGGCCCTCAATCGAGGTATGTAGCTCGATCAAGGTATTCAAATCCCTCGACCGATGTTTCAACAGTAGCTCGATCGAGGGTTTATTAGACCCTCAATCCAGGGTCTAATAAACCATCGATCGAGCTATTGTTAAAACCTCAGTCGAGGTAGTTCTAAAACCATCGATCGAGGTCATATTTTTGTTAAAATCCTGAAAAAATTGTTTAGGAATGAACTCAGGCATTGATGGAATTAATGCCATTCCAACTACATTCCCAACCATATTTCCCACCTGAATTCCTAAAGGAATTCTATATAAACATAAAATATAAACATGTTTGTAATTTTATCCTTCAAAATTGACTAACCTAATCAAAACAATGCTTGTGTCTAATGCAAATTTAGCATTGTGTATTGTGTTTACATATTGTTGCAGGTATCAACTTGGATTGTTGATCAATCACAATGGGACGCAAGAAACGTCGAAGTAAAATATCTACTCGAATCAAATCAACACCGAAGAAATAAGAGAGAAATATAGAGAAAGAAAGAGGAAAAAAACAATCTTGAGAGGAGAAGAAGTTGCAAATCAACCTAAGATGGGAGAATCAAATGCCATTGCTAACAATATTGGTATGATTTAAAAGTTATGCAATTTCATTTTCATAGTGATCTAGTTCATATAATTTCATATTCATATAATCTCATATTGCATATTCATATATTCAATTTCATAGAGTTATATATATATTAAATTGTTTACAATTTAATTATAATTTTGTAATTAATTCATAAACTTATATACATTGTATGTGGATGTATTCACATAATGTATGTACATTGTATAATTTCATATTACATATTTATATATTCAATTTCATACTAGTTCATAATATATATATATATTAAATTGTTTAGAATTTAATTATAATTTTGTAATTAATTCATAAATTTATATACATTGTATGTGCATGTATATATATAATCTTCTAAAACTACTTATGTACATGTGAAAAAATGGTATGTGTTGTGAAATAATTGAAAAAAATGTTTAACCACTACATTAAATTACATATATACAAAGTAAGTGTATTATAATATGAGTAACTAGTTGTGCAGTGAAATTAGAGAATGGTTAGAGAATGGTTGATGAATATATATAATTATAGTGCATAATATTCTAGCATAATATATCTAGTTTTAAATGAACATGCATATATCCTTTAGCCTCACATAACCTCACATACAAATGAATTTTATAATTTGATAATATAGAGTCACGTCACATGTAAATGAATTATAATTTGATAATATAGTTTCACATATATATATTACAAAGATTGTTCTCAATAGAGTTGATTGCACCATTATAGATTGACTTGTATCGTCTCCTTTTTACATGTACCCTTATTTTCCTCATCTTTTCTATAACCTTATCATATTCATATTCATATTCTTCAAATTCATAACTTATATATCCTATTACATATTAATATTTCATGTTTTATTTATATATCCTATTACATACTAGTATATTCATGTTTTATGTTACACAGTATATGTACTATGTTGATGTTTCATATTGTGCATTGATGAAAATTATTTAACTCTAAAAACCTTGGCCAGCCCTTCTCTGATAACTCTAGCAGGATCCTCACCCTTCTTCCTCTTGTCGAACCGATAGAACTGAACAATATTAATGTGAAATCTGAGAGCCGCTTGATCGTCGATATTGGAAAGGTATAGACAATCTTTCGCAGTTGGCCGGGAAGGAGCGACGAGGACATCAGGCTGTTTAGCGATGTTCAACGATGTTCAATTTCATAGACGCCATGAAAGAACATGCTCTAGTCTTTCGGTAGAAAACGCTGCACCGGGCGTTTAGAGACTTCAAAAGGTAAAGGATGCCGACAGGACTGATAAGAGGCAAAGGTAAAGGATGCACACAGGATTGATAAGAAGCGTAGAGCTTGCAGGTTTTATAAAGGTACGTCGGCGTGTTGGAATTGAAGCATTCAATATTGTCCAATTTCCTTCTAATCTTCTCACGGTTTCTAATTCAACAAAACCAACTACCAGACCACGACATGAAGATGACATTCAAGTCCATTTCAATGCAATTTACTAGAGACAGCGATCGCCAATGTTTTACAAAAATAATTGTAAAATGCATTAAAAACCAGACGACTTGGTCAGTCATGACCGTCAGCCTATCTAGGAGAAGGTGGAGATCTATAATTACTCATCAATCGAGCCTGCAACCCATGTTCTGGCACGGCACAACTTCCAAAGCATTTGCAAGGATCTTATTTTTATTAAATTGAATAATAATAATAATAATTTGTATAGAGCCTGTACTAAGATATTTAACAATTTTAAGTTGTTTCAAGAGGGACTTTTTTATTTCTGTTTCTGGCTGGTAGGTTTTTGGCATGAATCTTCACAGAATTTTCAAAACTTTCAAAAACATTGCTAGATCTTACACATTGTGGGTGTTGAGGGGTTTTAGTGTCACCTGATTTCATTTTTGAGCTTAAAATCATCCAACAAACAACAGAAATTACAGATTTTGTAAATTAAATTCACCGGCCAACGAAAAAATCAAAGTGAAAATCAAAATAACCATGGTTAGACAACTCCATAATTATATTAAAAATAAAAAATAGAGGTTGATATAGATGTGTGCTAGGATTAATATACTTAAAAAATAGAGGTCTAGATGTTGATATAGATGTATGCTAGGATTTTAAAAAATGATAAAATTTAATGATTTTTAAATTTTTTTTATTAGTTTGTATGGATATTTACTTAGGATTATTTTAAAATAATAGATTAAAATTTAATGATTTTTCATTATTTTTTCTTACCCTGTATGGACATTTAGATGATAGAAAAACTGGTGGATTTTGATTTCAATGGTATTATGCAACTTAGTCGAATTATTAAAAAACTTTGTAATCATTTTTTTATATAGAATTTTTAATATAATAATTATTTGATAAAAAAAATTCCATGTTGAAAGGGTTAAAGCCTTTTAATTTTGTGACTTATACATAAAGGAAAATAGATTTTTTCCATGAATAATAATATTTCTCATCCCATTCAATAGGTCTATATACCAAAAGATATGAGAAATCATCCAAGTATGGTTGAAAAAGGGGGAGGTTGAGTCATCCACATTTCAGCTTTGAAATCAAAAGCTTATATTCGTCACGCAATAAACTGCGTGAATGATGTTTATTAATAAACGCTAGCTAGGAAGCAAGCTACCTACCTATAGAAGAAGTAATAAGTGATATCGAGGAACTCCAGCTACTCAATTTGATTGATGATGCAGCTGTCAACGAGAGTTCATGGGCCAGACACTTTTGGCTAGTTTTTAATCTTCTAAAAATGGAGATTACAATACAAATTCAAAGGAGGATTATAATTGCCAGCCGGCTAGGATAAACTTTATATTGTAAGCAGGGACGACCACATGCAATACTTTCGGTGGCACGATACACCCTAATACTAAATGAACATATTACTAGCAATTGCCCTAAAAGTATGGTTACGATTGGAAAAAAATCAAAGAGTAAAGTAAATGCGATAAAGTGAAAAAGAGAGTAGTAAAATAGATATTTCGGAAATTCAATGAATCAAGAATACAACTTTCCACTTCATTTCTTGGTTTTAAATTACTTGAGCAATGAAGGTGTTTGGTGTGCTACTAAAGGTCAATTAGCTTGAAAGACATTATGTCCCAACTACGAGATAACATATGTCTAGCATCCAATCCATGAGTTCAATATCTATGTCCTTCGATGAGGTACTTCCCTACCTCTCCTTGCCTTTCTTCTCAAGTCATTATACGTTTACCTTAATGCAAGGGGAGAACCTCTTGTGATACTCGAAATACCTTCCCTAGCCTCCATTTCTATTTTTGAATTGTTGGAGGAAGTTTCTTTTCAAGGGTTCTTACATCATCATGGCTTGCATTGTTTTACTATCCTTATTTTCATTTCACCCATTGTGGACTTCTTTTTAACTTGCTAGCCATTCATGCTTGGTGATTGATTATGTCCCCTCCATAATACTTCGAGCAAAGGACTATGATGGACCTTGAATCCCTCTCCAAATTTTGTTAGAATCTATCTTAGAGTTGAATCCTTCAATATGAGGTAAGAAAGGTCAACATTATTTTGCAAACAAAATCATAAGCTTCCCCCATTCACTAAAAACATTTACTTCTTTATTAGACTCTTTCATTGTGAATGAACCCCCTACCTTACCTCTTTCAAAAATAGAGCCTTGATTGACATGAAGATGGTCCTTGAAAGGGTTATTGCAAATTCAAGCTCAACACAACTCGAACGTAAATAAAATGATCTATAATTCTACCTAGAGTAGTAAAAATAACAACCATGGAACTCAAAAACATATCTTTCTTAGGAAATATTTAAATATGCTCTCTCCATGTTCATGTCTCAAACAAATTTCTTAGAGTTTTTATTCTCTTGTCGATGCAAAACCATCATTACTATGTATGTAAAGGAGTGGATGGTAGACTATTTAATGGATGTAGGGAGTTGGATAAGGTAACCTCCTTCTGCATCCTTCCCTCGTTCATCACACACTCCATCACAATTTCTCTACCTTGCAAATTGTGTCTTGAAGGAACAAGCATCATACCTTCCCTTAATACACTTTGATAGCGTTAAGGATCAAAATAACCTCTTTGTGTGGTTGCTTGCATAAAAATCAAAATTGAGTCTGAGTTGTGGTGCAATCGTCGGCATGGTCGTTGTAGCAGCTGTGTTGATTCTTGCAATCGTTGGAATAGAGTTTTATGCTTGAGATATTAAATAATTAATTATTAATAAATGCATTATACCAATACAAATATTGTCTGTTATAGTTTGTATTTTTCTTTGTACTGGTAATGTCTTAGAATGATTGAGGCGTATTAATGCATTATTTTTATACCATTCTATTGGAAGAAATATCAATAATGTATGTTATAGTTTTTATTTTTCTTTATATTGGTAATGACTTAGAATGCATTATTTTTATACCATTCTATTGGAAGAATTATCTATATTGTATGTTATAGTTTGTATTTTTCTTTGTATTGACAATGATTTAGAATGATTAAGGCATATTAATGCATTATATAAGTGAGCATGTATTTAGTTTCATAACCATTTGTAAACTCTAAATTGACACTTTTCCAAGGAGGAGATTTTCTTTCAAAACAACTTTAAGGTGGTATAAGAAAATTGCATTTGATTTTAATATGAATGATTTTTATTTACATATATAAAGGTGATAAATTTGTACTTGATTTTAATGTGAGTGCTTTTTAATTTATGAATGTTTTTAAATTATATCTCTTATTAAAAATTTTAACAAACATGATGAGTTTTTAAAAGTAATTAATCATTTTTTTAACTATTTACATTATATATGAAAAAAATTAAAATAAATAAATAGCATTTATTTATATATAAGTTATAAGTGGTAAGATTTTAATAAACAAGTATTATTATGTCCCCGGCAAGGGGATATATATGAATCGCTCAGGGTGATTATTTAGAGCAATTTGTAGTCATTTTTAAAAAAACATAGGAGTTAGACTAAGGTTTTGTATTTTTTTAGTTTCTTAAATGTCTAGATTTTTTAAATTTATTATTGGTTTGGTTAGATGACAGTTGCCTTGGGTCGAAGGCGTGCTGATATCAGCAATGCTGCTATAATGGTCCTCGTAAACAATACCTCATTTAATATTTCAGATTTCTAGATTTCAATTAATATTCCAAATTTGGGATCCAACCATGGTGTTGGAAATTAATTCATTATGGCCAAGCACATCAAATTGGGCAAACTGTCAAGATATTAAATTGAGTGCGACATGAACACTTTCATTTATTGGTATGTGAAGTGCTGCCAGAATTGTTGTTTTTACTTTAGAGAAATTTCTTTCACAAATTTTGCAAAATCACACAGTTCCCAAGCAAAGAAACTCAGTTTTAGGTCTGATAGCAGAGTGTAATTATGGTTTCTTATCTGCCAGGCTGCCAAAGGCAGTCTTGAGATGGTTGTTCCATCAAAACAAGATGGAATAATTTCTCATGTCACAGATTCTCAATTTATGTAGATGTATCTATAATGCAAAAAAATTAATGAACTGGGATTTCAAAGAGAAGATACTTTGCACAACGGACACAGTAATTGTCTACATGTCAATATCAATGTATTTACGGAATTGATAGAGCAAGAAGATTGCGGTACAACTTTGTTTGTATTATTGCTTAAGCAAATGGTAGATAGACACACGGAAGTTAATGAGAATGATTAAAATTTGTCCTAGTGTTTCTAATGGCTTCCATGCAAATGGTATAGTAGCTTCCCTCCACCAATTTTACTTTGTTACCACTTCCCAGGAAATGTTTCCTTTTGTCAGCTTGTTGGTTTTCATCATACTCTACTTTGCAAACATCGAAGCTCTGACAGAGGAAGACTTATGGCTTGGAATTGCTCACCAGTTAAATCTGGTAATTTATTTCAGTACTATACAACAACAACAACGTTTCTTAACTTATCTAGTTCCTATAAACACCTTAATAAGCAAGTCTTTCAATACCCACTACATCAACATTTAATGTGAATTCTTGAGCTTTTCACCTATATTTGAGGTAAATTTTATCATTTAGCCTAGAGTTTTGTTTCTTGGTTTGCATATTGGAAGAACTGAAACCACTTGCTACAGCTCATAAGAGGTTCTTGGAAGATTGGGAAGGTATGTAAATTCATTATAGAATCAATATCAAATGCTAAATTTGCATAATAGCTATTATGGCTCTATTTGACTGTTAGTTTGCATGCATTTTCTCCCTTCCCTATCCCTCGAAACTATTGCTTGAAAACCAGTTGTTTGGTTAAAAGTTTGAATCTTTTTATTGCGACTGTAAATGGTGGAAATTTTATGTGAAATGAGGAAAAGAATTGGTTACAATTCTTGTTTGGTTTGAGTTCTCTTATTGTTGAGATAATTTTTTGGAAATGAGTTCGGAGTCTGTTAACTCTCCTCGTTCTTTTGTTATTTTCAGTTTAAGAAATGAAGTTCGAGGGGTTCGAACTTTGCATTGATCCATTTGAATTTTTATGAATTTATACATATCAATCTCTAGAAATTATAAAATTTGAATTACTTATAGCCAAGATGCAAGCCACAAGCATATAATGAAACTTCCTTTTTAGGGTCTCCATCTATATTTATCAACTGTAAATACAAAGTTGACATTTATGGGAAACCCTATTTTATGACCTGCAACTTTTACTGTTAGTTGTCTTCATTTGAGAAAGGTTCAAATAAAATGAGGAATTGTAAGTTTCGGCTCAATGCATATACCCTGTAGGTCATTTCAACCTTCTCCAAACTTGCATTTTGCATTAAAGTTGAAAGCATGAATTCAAACTTGGTTTTGAATCCTGTTCATGATTTCTTTTTTAAATTATTTTGTTGAATGGGGATATTAATTTAGAAGGATCAATGAAGGAACATATATGATACATTCGTAGTGTTGTGAGAAGTGAAGCTTCAGAATTGATATACCTTCGCGCTTTGAATACACTTTTCAATCAAGTTTTCCTTACATATTGAACCATTGACATAAGTTGAATGCAAACATTGAAGACTTAGGCCCTCCTGTAGGATTGAAATGAATCTTCATTCTAAAGTGTTTAATGGATATAAGACATATTTTACTTTGTTTGTTCTTTGATATGAACTATAGTAAATCTATAATATACGATACAAATCATGTATGCAATAAGACTGTCTCAATCATGTCTCTTTAAAGATTCAATGTACAATTTGGAAGGATGTGAGTATCGAATTGATGTTTTGAAGCCATGTAAGGTAGTGATGCATGAATACACTGTTGAGATTCAGTTGAAAAGTAGAAATGTTGATATAAGTTTGTATACTAGTTGTCAAAACTTGTTTCCTATCTTGTGGGCTCAAAATAAGTTTAGGTTTGAAATATATGATAGCTAAATAATACATTTGATTGTGTTATCTCTTATTGGAGTTTGAGAAATGCCAAATTTGTAATACAAGGTCTAAACCATGCATACTATGTATCACTTTGACTATGTTACCTTGAGTCTTACATACAATTTTGAGAAGAATGTTTAGAAGAGCTTCGAGGCTATTTTGCATGATATATGTCTTTATTTGCAATTCAAAAGTACAAAAATTGTTTTTAGTGGTGATTTCTTGCAATTGCAATTTTAATGGAGTTGGAATAATTGTTGATGTAAGTATTGTGAATATGTAGCTACCAAATGTTAGAACTCAAGATACAAGATTTACTCATTATTGAGTAATGGAGAATCAAGTTCAAATGAAAATGGAAATGATTTTAAGATGAATATTACATATGGTTACCTATTGCTTGAGCAACATTTCATTAATTATGGAGAGTCAAACCTATTATTTCTTCTTTTGCAAACTTTAAATGAAGGCTCTTTTCATAGAGATCAGTGTCTTATTTCATATTTTGAAGGGTTGATAAATGGTAATAATTACACATGCACCATTGCATGCAATGGTGATGAAACCATTCTTTCAAACCCAACACATTAACCAAAAAAACAGAGTCTATAATATACACCATGGCCAACATTAATCAAACAAAGTATTCATTTATAGAAATAGATTCCAAACAATCTCAGACCAAAGGCGCCAACCCAACCAAAAACCCTAAATGATAGATGCATCTCTGGATGATTTATAAGAAATTACAAACAATCCATTTTCAAATCGAAACCATTAAAACCCAAACCAAGCACTCATCCAACGACAAATTTCACACTCTGTCATAACACCCACACACAAAGAAGGAACGAGTTTTCAACTCGTTACAGCAGAGCTTACCCGTAAAGGGTAACGCATGGCCACCTGGGAGACCCATGAACCACGCCAGAAGGACCCTACAACCTGTAACAAACCAGAACGCAGATGAGGAGTATGTCAAACCTCCCAACTAAAACCACAAAACAAGTGCAGCAAAACCAGATCAAGTCTTTTTTTTATAGGCAGGTAGTGACAAACAACCATTGACCATATATCCTCTGTGTAAAGCACTGAGCATAATGGTCTCTCGGTTTTGTGATGGCGACATGAATAACAGGGTTAATGAAGAATATAGTGATCAATGCATGGCCCTCAAGAATGCTGTGAAGCTTATATGGCATCTCTGTGCCAGATATGGTGTTCTCACAGTTGTATATATGAGTATTGAGGAGCTTGGTGTGTTGGGTCTCTTGCATTTTGGGCTAGGCGCCCAATTGTTCAACAGTAGACACCTGCTGCTTGTGTTGCTGATGGATAAATACATTTATGAGAGCCCAGCTGGGAACGATAGAGGGGGGGGGGGAATATGTGAAGATTGTTTTGGATTTCGTCATGAGCGATTTGGCCACTCACTACCTTTTCAATGGTAGTCTCAGGTTGAAGGATTTGTCGGACGAAGTAATGTCCATTGTGCTAAACAACCACCATGCTTAATTTGTGCTAGACAATTGGTCTTGGAGTAATGTCTCATTCACAAGTTACAACCAAGGTTGTAACTGAGTTCTCTTATGAATAAATGCAGCATGTGCATTTTAGTTTCCAAATGGTTATTGCATTCAACCAAATGCAAGGTTAAATTATTATTCTTTTCTCTTTTTTTAATTATTTTCTTCACTTAGATAGTTACTAGCAAAATAACAAGTGGTTACATTGGTCAAATTGAAAAATGAAAATTTGTAATAAAAATTGAACAATTGTTGTTGCAGAGCTTCCAAAGTGGTTACATCGGTTACATTGACCAATGGAACAACTGTTGTTGTAGAGCTTCCAAAGTTATGTTGAAGACATGGGTGCCTAACAATGAAACATTGCAAAGTTTTCTTGAAGAGTAAAGCTTTACCAAGAGCATGTCTAGAACAGGACAAGTTCTGTTGGAGGAAACATGGCATTATGTCTATGAGGAACCTCAATCTTTAAAAACGCTGACCAATAATTCATCACTATTGAAATATGGCTTACAATTTATTTTTTAGTGTGAGAACTTTGAAATTGAAGATTCTCTTGACCTGTTTTGGAGTAGCTCATGTACAAAGATGCTCTAGCATTAAGTTTACAACTTTGATTTTTTTTGTTTATTTAATTTGGAGTATATAATCTTTAAACTTTAAAGTCATTTTTTTAAGTAAATATTCTTTAAAACATATTTTATAATAATTTGGTAAAGATATTATTTTTCTAAAAGAAATATTTAAAATTTAAAATTTAAATCCCTTTAACAGAGTTGGAAAGATGTAAAAGTGATTGGTGCTGGTATGTGTATTCCATCTTTTGGAATGTCCATGGCACTGTTGTTTCAAAATAGAAAAGCCTTGCCAAGAGCATGTATGCAATGGAACAAGATCTATTGGAGGAAACATGGCATAATCTCTTCTAACTATTAAAAAGTTGGCTAAATGGATGAACTATTTCTGCTATAAAGTGTAGTTTAACAAATAATGTCTTGCCTATATAGAGATTTGTTGCTATTTAACTACATATTGTTTTTTATTGCCCTTGATTGCTATCCCATTGCATTCTATTCCTGTAAAATGTAGAAAGTTCCCTGAGGGGTAACAATTGGTTGGATCATGAGTTTGAAGTGGTTAAGAGTGTTTAAATATAATAATTGTAATTGCTACATTTTAAGTTTGTTCTACTTACTTATGTGTAGCGTTTCAAATACACTTATATTGTGCTTGCAAATTGAAGTGCTTTGGCTTAAAGTTAGTGGAGGCTATAATTGTTCCTTATCATTAAATGTTTAATGATGCACGGTGAATTTCTACTTATGATATGTTTCTTATTATTAAATGTTTAATGATGCCCAGTAGATTTTGTTTAGACGCAAGCATCTAGCCCCAAAGTTGTTGTGGCAATGTCGGGGACATTGCCACCACATGGCTCTTGTTAATTGTATAACAAATCAAACAAATTTTATTAACTATTTATAAGTAATTATTTCCCATAAAGGTTAGAGCAATTTATAATGAGTAATTGAGATGAAACATTGCAAATAGAAAACGATAAATTAAGTATTAGTTAAAAAAAATATTATCACCGTTAGAAACAATTAACCGTTATATTTCTAAATGCTACCACTTTTAAAAAAATTACAACCTCCACCATTTTAATGATTTTGTAATTTATATTTTATTATTTTTATCTGAACAGTTTTTTATAAAAATCAAACAACTGAACTTTTAAATCTTAAAATATAACTTCTCTATATAATAATAATTTATTATACATATGTAAAAGTATTTGTAAATGTTTAGATTAATAAACTAAAAAATACAACTTTATTTTATTATATTTTAAATTTTATTTTAAAAAAAATCTTTATATAATAACAATTTCTTTCCATTTAAATAGAGCTATTGGCCTATGTAAGAGCTATATTACAACACATTTTTTTTATTACACGTTCGCCGACATTATTTTATCACATTTTTTTATTTATCAAAAGACCGTTTCAATAATTAAGTCCACCGTTGTTGGAAATTGGAATATTGACGGTTTTGTTTATTATAAATATTAGAATCCAAGGACAATTATGTAGTACTTGCACTCTTTGTAATAGCTTTTTGGAAGCTATTTGTAACTGGGAGATTGTATAATTATTACAATGTAGTACTTGCATTCTTTTTATCACGGACTTATACATCATTCTCTACACATTCTAAAGACTAAAAACTTTTTAAATAATACATGTTAGACTTGCTTAAAAATTGTAAGTTTATTTGATTTGATTTTGAAGTCTACATAGAAGTAAAGTATTTGATTTTAAATTCCCTAATATTAAAGTGTTATTCTACTTTGTAATGAGCATTTATGAGTATTCTTACTTACTTTTCACTTCAAAATGTAATTTGTATTTTAGAGGAGGAATGCACATGTTTTGACCATTAAATTTTAATTAAGAGCTACTAATAATAATTCAATCTATAGTTCTTACCTCTAAATTATGTGTTTATAAGCTAATACCACTTCAAATATTAAAATTTAATACTTAAAGTCATTAATATTGTAAATAGATATGGAGAATATTGTTTTTGCTTATTGTTTTCTTAACCATTCTCTTAACTAACTACTCTCTCGTTACTCAATACAATTTAGTCTACCTAATCCTAAAAAAAATTCTATATATTACTAAAATTTATGTATCATTATATATGTCTTTTAAGTTTGCTTTGTACTATAGAAATACAAGAGATGTACTTATGTATCATTATATATGTCTTTTGAGTTTGCTTTGTACTATAGAAATACAAGATGTGTACTAAAAAAACTATTGTTTTATTTTATATTTCATGTGTGTTTTTTGTTTTTATAGTTTACTCAACATTTTCTTATCTTTTTGAAAAAGTAAAACATTTATGTTAAAAAAACAACTCATTAAATATTTATAAACTTTATAAAAAAACATTATAATTAATTTCAAAACTTTAAAAATAAGAAAATGTATTCATTACCAATAACATAGCTATTTAAAATTTAAGTATATTCTCTCTAATGATCCAACAACATCAACAATGTGTCACAAATTTTCAATTGAAAAGTTTAACTAACAAAAATTTTAAAATCCTATAATGAAACAAAATAACACTATCTTACAATTCCTCAATTTAAATATATTTATATTTGTTCAACAATATCTTACAATTCCTCAATTCAAAGATATTTATATATTTATATCTGTTTAAATCTTCATGCCAGCTTCAATTTAAAATAAACATTATTTTAATACATTTTATATGGTGATATATAAAGAGTGATAAAAAAGAGTAAATAATAATATTTAAGTTTTTTAAATGTATAAATTAAAATTAATTTTTAAAAATAAAAATAAGATTATAGTGACAAGATTTTTAATCTATTTTTAAATTTGAATTTAATAATAGTTTTAAAATACATATTTTTGTTATTTTTTTAAATGTAAATATTCTAAATAAAATAAAATAAAAATGCTTATCTTTATTTAATATTTATACAAATATTTATAAATTCATATTATCTTTTAAAAAAAAATTTCAATAAATTCTTTATTAAAATAGTTTAAAATCTAATAACATAAATGATAAACTACACTAGATTAACGATTATCCAGGTAACCATATAAGCTTTCTCCATATTATAGATATTTCTATATGTAAATTTATGCCGAGGGATGGATTAATATATATTGGAATGGCAAGTTTTGTCAAGATTAGTCCCTACATGAAATATCCACATTGATTATCTTGACATGCTTGGTATCCAAGATCTTGACACTAACCATACATGGAATCATTCGGAAGTATCAACAAATGCATTGGAGAATGCACCAAACTAAATCGATGAAAATTGAAGGAATGGATAAGTAATACCGGATAACACTCCCTTTCCTACTTCCATAAATACCTTACTTCACAATCAACAACTTACATTTGACATAGTCCTACAACTTTCAGAAGTACAAGGAACAAAAGAGCCATTGAGGATGATCATCCAAAGGGATTGTAGACATAGGTTAATCCTACCTTATAAATACAGTAGTTCTTAACACTGTTTGTAATTAAACCTATAACAATGAATCATCTTGAGATAGAATATTGAACTTGGAATCACAATATAGGATAAATGGATTTCGCTAATTAAATCAGTTTCTTGTAACTGTAATAAGTATGCTATATATGTAATCTTGCAGTTATTAGACCATCTATTAGAAGGAAGTTAAAAAATAAGATGAGAGTGGGTTTGTGAATATCCAACCCAAGTATAACTAAGTGTGAAGGTGACTGAGATATAGGTGAGATTTGGTTTGTGGATATAAAATTCAAATTATAGATAATCGATTTTACCCAAAATAAATAGGTGCACTATGTATTTTTCCCAAAATACATAGATGCACTTGAGAGGGAACTTAGAAGGAAGCTCAAATATAATATGAGAGTAGGTTTGTGAATATCCAACCCAAGTATAACTAAGTGTGAAAGTGAGTGAGATATAGGTAAGATTTGGTTTGTGGATATACAATTCAAATAGATGATCGATTTTACCCAAAATAAATAAGTGAGGCTCTATGCATACCCATCTCAAGAAATAGTTAACCCTATGCACAACATCCCCCTTAAAAATGATTAGGAGGCCAAGCAAATGCACTTCTTGGATTGTGTTTAGACAATTAAGGTATGTGTTTTGAACACATACGAGGGAGAAGAGTACATATATGATGAAATAAAGAAAGTGAACCATCATGGGGAAAGTATATCAAAATATTCTTTCATTGATTCAAATAAAATACGCTTTGAAACTTCCAATCAAAGAGCTATGGATACTAGCTTTTTTGTGGATAAGCATGTTCCAGTTTCAAGGGCCAATGCCATGCCTCAAGCTCATAATGAGCCATGTATGGAAGCACCAAAT
The DNA here is from genome assembly GCA_001517045.1 of Pseudotsuga menziesii. Lineage (NCBI taxonomy): Eukaryota > Viridiplantae > Streptophyta > Pinopsida > Pinales > Pinaceae > Pseudotsuga > Pseudotsuga menziesii. Next base: position 83,270 of record LPNX010386314.1, on the reverse strand, counting down.
TATCCTATATGTAAAGATGCTATTATAATTAGCTTGAGATATACAGAGAAGAGGAATGAAGTGGTAGCTAAGAAGGCAATTGAGAAAGATGACACTAATTTGGCGAAAGACAAAAGAGTTTGCAAACAAAAGTAATGATTTCAAAAAAAAACTTACACTGCTAAATTTATTGCCTTAGGGGATGGAAGTTTTCGGGTAGTAGAAAGGATATTGAATATCAATTTATAAAGGCATAGGATTCCGTCAAGGAAGTTTAAGTGTGCTATTATTCAAGCTTTGTTGAGATAAAAAAATATTTCGTGATTTTCTCTAAGATTTAATCTGAGTGTGTTTTCACACACACACACACATATGAATGAGTGAATAGTATTTTTTCAGTTTGTTACATATTTTTTATTAAGGTGTACACGATTAACTCCAATGAATTGCAAATAATCATGTTTAAGGACTATCGAGTTTTTTTAGTTCCTTTAAAAAATTTCCATGTTTATAGTTTAGCATGAAGAGTATACCTTATCCAACATGCCCACAAGCTCAAATTTTTTTCATTTTAAGCTCTTGTCTTTCTATTGGTGACATCTTAGAGGGACAATCATTTGTTTGGTTGAGTCACCCTTGATTCCCTTACCAACATTGATAACTTCATCTAGAAATTATTTTGGTGCTTCAAGGTTCTTGGATCCTATAGAACATTATTGAATTATTGGGGCAACTTTAACTTAAATACAATTACTTTATTCTCAAGTCATTAACACTTGAAATCTAACACCTTGCTAATTACTTGACAAAGAAACTAACTTAACTAATCAACGTATTATTGCACCTTCTTAGAGCAATTGCTAGTTGTAATTTTTTTTATTAAACCCTACTTTGAGTTTTCATGTCTGTTAAAACTACTATAGTTAATGTTTTTTTGGAATAAGAAACTGGTCTCCATCAGGCATAGACATAGTGGACATCTTTAGCACCAACGTTGTATTGCTTAATTGGAGATGGCTTCTTGGAAATTATACCAATAGTCAGATTTGCTAGCACATTAAATTTATCCTCGAGTCCTATCATTTACCACTCACCCACTCATGTCAGCGGACGTGAATGAGAATACTTACAATTGAAAGTTAGTGTTGTAGCGACCAATTACCTACATCCAGTTGTCATGCGTCACTACTGTCTAAAACTCAGAATTAAATGCTGCCGCATAAAAATGCTGCTCACTATGAACACCCACTACCAACACGAATAATAATAATAATAACAATGTTTCGGCAGAGCAATGTTGCTTACAATCATTGTTGATAGCATTAGCACTTGGATCTCTCAACTCTTGCAATTCTGAGCAGTATAGGTATGGTTAAATTTCTATGTGCAGGTTATCTTTAAAAAAATATAGTAAAAATGCTTTGCAATTTTTATTTTTTTTGTTTTTGTTTGTTGTAATAATTTTTGAGTTGCTAGACAATATAGTAGAGAGTTTTGATCTCACCCTGTTGTTGGGCTATGATCTATCAGTGTTAATCAGAACTTGAATTTAAAATCAATCCGGGTTTGTGAACTTTGAGACACATCCAAGTTTAGGACAGAGAAGCTGAACTCAGTTGGAATTTAGCTAACTGAAAATAAATCTACTGACAGAAACTAAGATACTGCAGCTCACAGAGACAAAATCCTCTTACAAGGGTAATTTCATTGTTTCCTTTTAAACATACAGTAGTTGGTCTTGTGAAATCATAAAAGATTAAGGCAAAAGTTAATTAAACAACAAGTTTTTAAAACCTAGGATCAAATTGCAAAATTCTACCAGCGCTGAAATACAATTACTAATCAATTTCTTTTACAAGATAGTGTTCATGACTTATAAATGTCTTTACCATTTCTCCATTGGATACTCAGCAATATATCATGAATTAAATTTTAATTTATACCCTCAATGCATTCAGTCTTTAACCATTAAATAAAAACAGAGTTCATCCAATAATCGTTGGTGATGTACAGCACAATAGGATTTATGATTTGAACCGTGAATAGAAAAACAGAGCATCAAACAAAATCAATGAAGAAATTACTAAACCTATGCTGCGATTCATAAACAAGAAACTACCAGGAACACATACCAATGGCTTAATNAACCTATGCTGCGATTCATAAACAAGAAACTACCAGGAACACATACCAATGGTTTAATTTAAATGCTTGCACCAAAAGGAATCGCTGCAATTCATCAAATTACTACACCGACAATGTAAATGTGCTAGAGTTCAACGATGGGGGCCCTCCAAAGCCTTACTCCACGCACAATGAAAAATTTACAGAACTAGGATTTGATATTCATTCACCAGAAAATCTCTTATACAAAAATATCACGCAGTTTGGACTCACAACGTGTTCCTCTTCAAAATCGTGATCCCAACTTCATTGTCTTGCCTTTAATTTATACAAATTCTAATTCAAACTGAAATTGCTACAAAAATGCATCTAATTAAATGCTAGAGCTAACGAGATCATCCTCAGGATCGTGGAGTTCCACAAAATCAGGATTGTCCCTTGTTTTGTATTGAATGCAGAACAGGTGGCCACATTTGACTCTGTTTGACTCGACATCTGGACAGGCCACTTCATCTGACTGTTGGATGTTCATCCATCTGTGGACATTAAGGATCCATTCTTGATCTTCCGTTTCCCTCCTAGCTGTCCTGTAATTACTCAACCTTGGAGGAAATGCGGGAAGTTAGTACATCCCATAGTCTAAGTAAAAATCCTAGTTAAAATGCCTAAAAAAATCACAAAACTCAATTTATTAATAAGCAAATGACATTATACCTCTTTTAACCATGGTTTATAGATAGACTTTAGAGCTTCCTACTCAAAATAGAGGTTTTATGAAGGAAATGAGGGTTATATAAGACGCAAAAAGGGTCAAAAACAGTGCCCAACATCTCCCCCAAGAAGAAACCACAGCATGTCCTCATGCCAAAAACTTTGACCCTGTTCAAAACCAAAATTTACTGCTGATTATCCTGGCTTTAGTCTTCAGTCTGTGATGAGGCATCTGTTGATGCCCGAGATGCATAGAGAATTCTCAACCTTTCATATTTAGCCTTGTAAACTTTCTTCTGCTTGTACCATCTACAGGCCTGCTTGGTGATACGTGTTCTCTGAACCTTTAGCTTCCAATTAGTTTCCCTTAATTTCTCATTCTGTTGTTCAAGTTCTTTTAGCTCAAGTTTTAGTCTTTTGATCTTCTTGCTGTTCTTGGAAGCTTTCTTTTTCTTCTTCTTTATTAGGAGCTGTTCAGAAGTTGCATCCTCACCAAATTCTCCATGCCCTTTCTCCTCTTCCATAGCCTGCTGTTCTGAGAAGAGAGAATTTGAATCCTTGGGCAATTCTTGTTTGAACTGCTTTTCTTTTTCTTGCTGGTGAAAGAAGAGGTTAATATTCTTGGTTTGCCTGATTATCTCATCAGGATTTGAGATATCCTGTACTGTTTCAGCTGCTAAATCTTCTCTTGGACTCCCCAAGGTTTGTACCTGTTCCTCATCCTCCAATGCTGATTGGCTCTGAATTTGCTTGTATTTTCTTGATTTTCTCTGATAAGTGGTAAAGAGCTGATCCTGCTTTTGATACTGTTTTTCTTTCTTCTTTAGGCTTCGAGTTTGGATCCTTCTCTGAGGCAGTTTTGGTCTTATTGCCTCAGAGTTATCCTCCTCATCAGTTATTAGTACTATCTCTTTCTTTTTCTTTCTCCCCTGAGGCGGTTTTGAGCTTGTTGCCTCAGGGTAGGTTAACATCAATAGTTCATCTTCCTTTACATTTTCTTCAAGCAACTCTTCTTGATTTTCAAATTGGTTATGAGCTAGGAATTCTATCCAAGTCAGATTCTGCCTGTGTAATTCATACTGGATAATCATTTTAATAAGACCACAATGAAAAAGACTAGTTACCTTATCCTTTGATCGTCCTTGGACAGCTTTGGCCATTTTAGTCAGGCTCTGTAGCAGGAAGTATGGCATGTTGACTTCACATTCTCCTTTCAGATGTTGTAGTAGCTTAATATGATAGAGATAAATGATGCTAAACCTGCCTTCACATGTAACAAATTTCTGAATGATGTAAACTATCTCATCCCATGGATGGATTAGCCAACTTCGTGGTATACCCTTCTTCCAATTGACTGATCCTGCCCTAGACCTGCATAAAAATGGGATCCAGACCTTCTCTTTGAACTGTTTGGTTTTGAAAAACCTTTCACCCTGCTGTGGTAAACCAGTGACTTGGGCTAGAATGTCTTCTGACAGTCTAATTTGCAAATTTCCTACTCTAGCTATTTCTCCATTGAAGGTCTCGGCAAAAGCCATGCTAACTTGCTCATTGTGCCCATTGAATTTCTCAAAGAAATTGATCCATTGTTTGTTTTCAAAGATCTCAAGGCATTTTTCATGAAGGTCAGCAGAATTAAATTCTTTTGGTTCTAACCTAGCTGTCATTTTGATTTCAAATTGAAAACTTCAATGCTTAACTCTGTCTTTTCTTCTTACCCACAGCAATACTCTGAATTTGGTGAAATTCCTTTTTGGTCTGGCAATGTATTCAACAGAGGAAGGGTTTTAAATCTTACCTCTTCTCCAATATCACTGCTTTTACTTCCTGTAGCATAATTTTCACAGAGCTTGGTGTATTCACTACGTCCCAGTTCACTGGCTGTCTCCTTTCCTGTGCGTTATTCTTCAGTAAATGGTGTCTTTTGTAAACCACGGCCTCTTTCTACTGTCAATTGTCTTCAGCAATTGATATCTTCAAACTTCCTATAGCTTACAATTCTTCTTCCTGTACAATTGTCTTCAGCAAATATAACCCTCGGTCTCTTTCCTCTGTCAATTCCTCTATGCAGCAATCGATTTCCTGTAACTTACGGCCTTCCCACTGGCAATTACTTTCAGCAAACAATATTTCCAAACTTCCTGTAGCTCACTGTCACTTTCCTCCAATCGATTTCATATATGCATAGGCAAGAAATTGGGCTCGGTCTTAAAGGAATGACCCAAATCGTGTTTTATAAAAAAAAAATCGATTTTGTTTATATGCTGTCGTGGGCATCTTCCACGTTCTTTTTCATCATTCAAAAGTATGGCATTTCCATTTGGTATTGTACTTAGGAAAAACAATGAAATATGGTTTCAATAAACATATCAATCTCTTTTGTTTTATATATGCCCAATGTTTAGTAAACAATTTGGCAATATACTCTAATTCATCATATGCCCTATGTTTATAAACATGATGTATAAGAGAAGTTTCCTTTTCTCTCTCAAAAATAAACCTTTTCCTTTCATAAAAACTGTGCTGAAGATGTATTTTTACTCCGTTTTCTTCTTCAATTTAACCATTGTAAAATGCACTATATACATGTATAAAAGAAACCTCTGAAAGTATTTTGTATCCCTGTTTCACTTTTGCTGAAGAAGAGACTTTGTTTATCCTTTAAACCAAATTGAACTCAAACTGTAATGTGCAGTATACTTCCTGTAGAATACAATGTAGGTCCTGTAGAATGCAGTGTAAATCCTGTAGAGTCTAGCATAGATGTTGACCATGTGAAATTCTCTTGGGTTTGATTATGTCAACCATTCTTGACCCCAATGGTGGAAAATGAAGTGTTGGCAGAGGTAGAAAATGAAATGCTGACAGAGGTTAAGTGAGGTAT
>LPNX010386314.1:9912-70455 GCA_001517045.1 Pseudotsuga menziesii | reverse complement strand
TATAGATAGACTTTAGAGCTTCCTACTCAAAATAGAGGTTTTATGAAGGAAATGAGGGTTATATAAGACGCAAAAAGGGTCAAAAACAGTGCCCAACATCTGTTTTACATAACTAACATGTCTTAAGGGTTTTCTTTTCCTAAACTTAACTTACAACTTTTAACTTACTAACTTAATTAACTTAGTAATTAACTCTTAACTTGCTAACTTAGTAATTACAATATTAAGACACAAAAACGTTGTTACTTAAGTTCGTCATTATATCGAGTACGAATATATATAGCAATGCTGCCAATCAATTTTGACAACAAAGCAATTTGGCCACCATAAATGTTACTGCATTGCAATGTTGTTCACAATTAATGTTGTTATTACGAAGGGTATTCATTACCACTAAACAAAACTCATAAGCTAATAAGAATACTGCAGTGCTCACTTAGATCTCTCAGCTACTGCGATTTGAGTAGTATTACGGCTCAATAATTGTGACGGGGTGAGAGAGACTCTAAGGTAGTGAAGAGGAGGTTGGGGCGGGTTGTACATCCCTTCAATTTGTTGGACAAAATAAAATAAAAGATTAGTTATTTCTTTGTGGATGTAATCCATATAGAGTGAACCACATATATTGATGTGCCTTGTATTGTTCTCTTATATGTTTTATTTTCACATTTATTTTTATTGTATTGCTCTGTGATTCTATTTTCTAAAAATCTTTTCTATATCTTCAATCCTAATTCTTTCTACTTTCTTCATCTTCAATAATGCTAGAATAGTGTACTTTTTGAAATAAGACAATGGAAAAATAATTAAAACAAAGAGAAACAATAAACTATATGGTCAAAATCCATATAAAATTTAAATCAAATGAAGAAATTATAATGGTTAAATTTCAATATAACAATGAAATAAGTAAATTAACACTTAAGAAATTTAAGTAAAACTTAAAATAAAATATATATAAAACTAAAGACGATTATGATTTTTTATTTGATAGGCATACTGGTTTTTATTGCACATTTGTTTTTATTTCACATTTGTAGAATGAAAACACTTTAAGTAAAAAAAAAAATATAAAGGTGATGATTTATTTCTTTTTCTGGAATAAAACAATCTTAGGCCTATTAAAACCAAAAAGACACGCTAAATAGTAGAGATGACAAAATTTTAAATCCTATCAATTATGTTCAAGTAGGTTGAGAATATATTTGGAAACCCCAGCGTTACATTTGATAGAATATTGTTCCTATATAATGTTTGAAGAAACATTCAAACATATCATCACACTTGGTTGAATATTGTTCCTATATAATGTTAGAAGAAACATTCAAACATATCATGATGGAATAAAATGATATATTGTATAATGATACTCTTGCTCTTTGAAGAATATCAACCCAAATGTGTTCGCCTTTGGTTGTAATGATGAGTGAATAATGTGTGCCACTAATATGTGGCATTCACTTTATATGCACAACAATAAAATTTGATTTATATTAATAACATTCTGTTACGTTCACTTTCTCTGCACAATAATAAATAGTATTTGAGATTTATAATTTTTTTAAAGCAATTATTTTTCAATGCAAAAATATGTGCTTTGTTATATGTTTATGTTCTTATTTTATTTTGTCTATATTTATAGAGTAAGTTGACCTTTACAAGGTATGGAATCACAATGTATTATGTTTGCAAAATTCCTTTAATTATTGTATTATGTTTGCAAAATACCTATAATTGTTAGACCGGTCACTACTGGTCGTTTCTTTCAGTGTTACATTTTTTTCTTGCCACGTGTACTAAGAAATTTTATAGACATCTATTCTGTTTGCCCACCTTTCACCTTTCACCTCGCTGCTTATTTCAATGATTGCCCTCACATCTATTTTTTCTACTCTCTTTCCATATGCTAATAAGTCATGTGGGAAGGTGTTTCCCTATGTTATTGGAGACATTTTGCACTTGAAGAGGTTGATGATTGATGTAGTCTTTTTAGATTTTAAAAAGTATTTTGGGTAGTTGAAGCACTTTAGAAAGATTGAATTGACATTAAACATCCAAACATCGCTAGACAAATTCTAACTTTAGTTTTTCGAGATACTATTTATTTTATCTAAATAGTTCAATCATTGCCAATATATTCGCAAGCTATATTAATTAATAATATGGCTTATATTCATCAATCAATATATACCAACCATGGCTAGACATTTAAAATCAGTTGATATACGTATATAGATGATATTATTAATTAATATGACTTGCTAATTGACGATTGTCATACAAGTTATGTTTGATGAATTATTATTATTATTATTAAAAATAAAAATATTTATTTATGAATAATAATAATAATAATAATAATAATTAATAACAAATAAAAAGTATTAATAATAATAGATATAGATATAGAAAGAAATGAAATAATAAGAATACATATAATTATATTAATAAAGGAAACAATTAATAATAAAAATTAGAAATATATAAATAAATTTAAGAATGGTTGAGAATGGTAAGAGTAACTATATTTTAAGATATATTAGAAGGTCAAATATAATTAAACATCATCAAGCATAGTTGACCATGTTTGACCATTGCTAAGCAGTTTTAGTATCATTAATCTAAGTTTAAACGTTGTTGATTATGGTGGACTTTAGTGCATCATGTTTGACTTTAGTCATTATGGTTTACTATGGGAATGTTTGACTTCAATGCATCATGCTAGATTGTGGAAATAGTTGACATTACAACATCATGCTTGACTATGGTTGCTTCATGGTTGAATTTGGTTGACTATGGTTGAATTTAGTTAATAATGGTTGACCATGTTTAAAGATGGTTGACAATGGTTGAATTTAGTTAACCATGGTTTACTTAAGTTAACCATGGTTTTCTTTGGTTGACTTTGGTAAGACATGGTTAAACTATGGTTGACCATTGTTTAGGCATGGTTGACTTTGGTTGAATTTGTTTGGCCATGGTTGAATTCGGTTGACTATGGTTTAATTTAGTTAATAATGGTTGACCATGTTTAATGATGGTTGACAATGGTTGAATTTAGTTAACCATGGTTTAATTAAGTTAAGTTGACCATGGTTCACTTGGTTAACTTTGGTTGACTTTAACTGGCCATGATTGACTTTGGTAGGACATGGTTAAACTATGGTTGACCATTGTTTGGGCATGGTTGACTTTGGTTTAATATAATTGAATTTGTTTGGCCATGGTTGACTTTGGTTGAATTTAGTTAATAATGGTTGACCATGTTTAACGACGGTTGACAATGTTTGAATTTAGTTAACCATTATTTAATTAAGTTAACCATGGTTCACTTTGGTTAACTTTCAATGGCCATGATTGACTTTGGTAAGACATAGTTAAATGATGGAACTTGATAATTGTTTGGGCATTGTTGACTTCAAAGTAAGGTTGATTTCGAATCATGTTTGGCCATTTTATAAGCATTGTTGGATGCAAACTAATTTTGACTATAGTAAACCATGGCTAAACATTGCTTAAGCTTTATTGGCTCTAAAGCATCATGGTTGTCTATGGTTTTCTTTAGTATGTCATGGTTTACTATGTTTTCGTCTTAGTTAAATATCATTGAATTTGGTTATCTATGATTGACTATGTCTATCCATGGTTGATGTCATCTTATCGTTGAAAAAGGTTGCACATATTAAGCCATCGTTTAACCATAGTTGACATCAATCCATAGATAATAATAATTCATGGTTGTCTTCAATCCAAGGTTAACTTCAAGGTTATATTTAATCCAAGGTAGACTTTAATCAATGGTTGAATTCAATCCATAATTAACTTCAATAAAAGGTTAATTGTACAATCCAAGGTTGACTTCAACCCAAGTTTTCTTCAATCCAAGTTTGACTTTGTAGTATCCTTGATCTGATATCAAATCAGAACATTAACTCTGCTACAAATTTGATAAAATTCTAAATAAAAATTTGCACTTAATCAGACAATTCTTGATATTAAGCAGAAAAGGGAATGTTGTTGCCCCTTTTAACTAAGTTAACCATGGTTCACTGGGTTGAATTTGGTTGACTTTAACTGGCCATGGTTGAATTTGGTAGGACATGGTTAAACTATGATTGACCATTGTTTTGGAATGCTAACTTTAGTTTACTCTGGTTGAATTTGTTTGGCCATGGTTGAATTTGGTTGATTATGGTTGAATTCAGTTAATAATGGTTGACCATGTTTAACGATGGTTCACAATGTTTGAATTTAGTTAACCATTATTTAATTAAGTTAACCATGGTTCAGTTTGGTTAACTTTTGTTGGCCATGATCGACTTTGGTAAGACATAGTTAAATGATGGTTGATCATTGTTTGGGAATTGTTAACTTCAAAGCAAGGTTGATTTTGAATCATGTTTGGTCATTTTATAAGCATTGTTGGATGCAAACTAATTTTGACTATAGTAAACCATTGCTAAGCATTGCTTAAGTTTTATTGGCTCTAAATCATCATGGTTGTCTATGGTTTTCTTTAGTATGTCATCGTTTACTATGGTTTTGTCTTAGTTAAATATCATTAAATTTGGTTAGCTATGGCTAACTATGTCTATCCATGGTTGATGTCATCTTATCGTTGAAAAAGGTTGCACATATTAAGCCATGGTTTAGCCATGGTTGACATCAATCCATATATAATAATAATTCATGGTTGTCTTCAATCCAAGGTTAAATTCAAGGTTGTCTTTAATCCAAGGTAGACTTCAATCAACGGTTGACTTCAAGCCATAATTAACTTCAATAAAAGGTTAATTGTACAATTCAAGGTTGACTTCAACCCAGGGTTTCCTCCAAGGTTTCCTCAATACAAGTTTGAATTTGTAATATCCGTGATCTGATATCATATTAGAATATTAACTCTACTGCAAATTTGATTAAAATTCTAAATGAAAATTTGCACTTAATCAGTCAATTCTTGGTATTAGGCAGAAAAGGGAATGTTTCTGATATTTTTGCAAACAAGGTAGCAGGTCGATGGAAGAAACCAAGAAAAATTTAGGACAGAGAAAGTACCTTCCCTAGCACATGTAAATTGGGGACCATTTAGGTTTCAAAATCATCTCCACTGAATCCTACTCCCACGCTTCTGGGTTTCCCATCCGTGCAACTAAGAAGAACTTTCACATCCATTCAAGTAGGGGTTTGTGCAAGGTTCAGAGGTGTTATAAGAAATTTTATAAGCATAAAATGAGGTTTCAATTAGTAGGAAATATATCTGGAGTGATTTGGGGCTGTTTGGAATGATTTGGGAAAAACTAGCAGTTTTGGCCTTGAGAGACCGTGCGCAAAGATGGTTGTTTAAACGTGGTACGAACTCAATGAAATAATTGTATGAGAGATATTATAGGGAGTGGGGTGAGTTAAATTTCTAAATAAACTTTCATAATGACATTTGAATGCATAAAACTTCCAGAATGATGAAAACTATAAAACTAGTAGAATTTTCCTAATCAACTAGTAGGGGTGTGCATAAATTGATGAATTTCAAACCATATTTAATTCATACCTTATAATGATGTATTAAATATATTAATATATCATTTTATACACATAATATCATTTAATACTTCTTCCCATGGGAAGTACTTCATTCTTATTTCATAAAAATGATAAAAAACCCATCAAGGGGGCAATAAAAGGCTCACTCATGAAAACTTAACATGAGAGGTTTCTGCAACAAAAAAATTAATGAATTATAGAATTAATAATGAGTGGATTATGGCCTAGAATCTCATGAATATTTCTGGAGGACTGATCTCTTCAAAAGGGGGTCCAAAACTGAGGATGGATGGCCCAAAACTAGCACCAAGCTTGGGACTAGAGCATAGGTGAATTTACCTTCACTAGAGCTCATCTTTAGTGGATGGATTGGCTACTATAGAGGTATGATATGAATCTTAGGGTGCTAATCCTTAGCTCACCATCACCTGCATTGAAAATGGAAGGGAAGAAAGAAGAGAGGGAAAAGCGACTTTGGCTGCATCTCCTAAGAGACCGAGGCACAACACTGAGTATGAAATTGGGATTCACTAAAAATAAAAATCATTCATGAAATAAACTGATAAATGGAGTTGTAATCATCCTTGAATAATCATTGATTACTTTGGTGACTTGTTGAGCAAGTTTCCCTTGCTAAACACTAACCTTAGCCAAGTGGTTCTCCCTCCTTGAGGAAATAGAATGTGTGAGTCATGTGAGATGTTTCCCTACCAATAAACATTCCTCCAAATTATTAGTTGTGCACTCATTATGCTAAAGTTGCCTACTTTTTCTTATGATAACTTTTCTACACTTTTTTCTTTTGTAACAGGCCCTCTGAATGGATACTGCGCCCTCCTTATGTCCAGAGTTGCCTGATTTTTCTTATGAAAGTTTTTCTGCACTTTGGTCTTTTCTGACTAAACCTCTAAATGGAAGTTGTGCCCTCCTTAGGCCCAGGGTTTCCTTCTTTGTGTCTGACTACTTTTTCTTGCCTTTTGGTACTTTCCCTCTTTTTTGTTTGCTTTCTTTTGTCAACCTTTTGACAATTTCTAATTATCGTCCTAGGAAATTTGGCTTGCCCAACTACACCCTCCTGAAATGGAAACTTATTTCCACATATTTATTTGCACATTAATTAATCAATGACAATAAATAAAACCAAGTACATGCCTCCTAAATAACAATTTAATAAAATTCTCTAGGTTAATTAATTAATGTCACTTTTGATCCCCTAGGTGTTTGGAAAGGTCAATACTTTTGATGTCCCTTCAACAGAGGGACATGACATTCCTCCCCTCACAAGTCTGCTTGTCGTCAAGCAGAATCACTCTAGATTGCTGCAAAAATTTTCCACCATTTTTCTATTGCACCACTCTGATCATAGTCATTTCTTTAATGACCACTTCTTTCAACAAAAATGTCAACCCAATTAAGGTAACTGAGTAGAATGCATGGATCGTGACTACCTCCTATATAAGGATCCAAATATTGCTGCCCCTTTTGGAAATATGCCATTCCAAAGAATGCGAGGATCCCATGGTATTATCTACATCCTCCCAAACATTTGTAACCACCATAAAAATTTATCACAGAAAGTGAAATTCGTGATGTGGAAATCATACCACCTCACTGAAAATTTTAAAATTCCCAATGCAAAATTGGAAATCAGTGAGACTTCCCCACGCAACATAAAATTATTTATGTGCTTGATCGACACCAACATTGAATATAACAATTATGTTGCTGCAATGACATAGGTGTGAGCCCCATGTCCCAAGACAATTATAGGCATCCTCCAACAACCATAGATTCCCATGTTTCTCACAGAATATGTAGGATGTGTCTTCTAAAACTCCCTTGGTGTAAGAAAAAGGTACACCCTCCAAGGTGCATAAATACCACAAGTACCTAACCATTCCTACCATAGATGAACAAATCCTCCAACTGTTAGGTCCATATGGGAATCTTATTTCTTTCTCATGTGCACAATCCCTATGGCTCAACTCTCTGTCGTTAGTCATGCAATCACCACCATAAATGGAGGAATCAAATATAATAAATGGATGCATTTGTTGTTGCTGAGAAGGGGGTAGTGCTCTCAACAAATACCCATGGATGAGTGTGGGATCCTCCTGCTCCTTACTTGGCACCATAAGAAAGAATCCATTGACCCAATTATCATTCTCATGTGGTATAGTTGTAGTAAAAAGTGTAGAGGATGGAAAGTCATGAACAAAATTGGAACTTCAGTAATACTCATCCACTAGGAAAGTGGGTGAATCCTTCACCCATTTGATTGGTTCAAATATGTACCATCTTGTTCCTCCTCCAAAATTAGAAATATTTTACCAAGAGGCATCTCCAAATCTCTCTGAAAAAGTGCAAGTGCTTGGTCTTCATTTTGTTTTCTCTCAAATCCTTTAGGAACATGCAAGTCACAATGCACCTCATGTTCATATGTACTGGAGGTATATGATGGTTGCAAAATATATCTTTGTCATGGATAATTTTAAGGGCGAATTTTAGCCCATGGGCTATTTTTAACAGGTTTTCTCCAAAAAAAGTTTCGCCATTTTGCATTTTTTGAAGCCCTGTTTTGCCCAATTTTGATGGGGTAAACTTTTTTCACCCTAAAAATTACCAAATTATTATATAAACGATATAAAATCCTTGGAAATTAAAATATTTTTTGAAAAATATCGTCAAACACTTTATAGTTGTTGTTTGAAGAATTTGTAAGATTCGCCAACATTTATACACTTTTAAATAACTATGGTTCCTTAAAATCATCCCTGATCTTTGTGGCTTCCCATAGGGTAGGACAATATCAATTAATAAATACAAAATTATTAGCATAGAATCAAAATGATGTTTTTCCTCAATGAATCTCCGTCTTGGCTATGTATTCATCCACCCCATCCATGGATGAATAAAATATTTTTATTGCTGATTTATGTGGAATGTAATCATCCACCTTCTTCATAGCTAAGTATTCTCTCGATATAGGTAGATCCTGAGGCCTCTCCTCCAATGCATGCATGTCAATCAACTCCCTATAAATCCATGCAAGAATCGTGCATCCTTGGACCTCCATCCCAGCGATGTACTTGTCTATCCAATCCCTAGACAAATAAGTACCTTTTCTTGTAGATATGAATGGTATTTCTTCTTGAAGGTATTTCTGCAACAAGTCAAGTATTTGGCCAAAATATTCTATGGAATCTCCTTTCACCAAAACTTGTGAATGATAACTTTCCTTCTGTTTGTCTTCCACATGAGGTTCCTTCATCACCTCTACTGTGTCATATATCCATGTGAAAATCACCATCTTCCATGTAGGATAGGGTGTGTGATGAACTCAACTCCTTTCGAAGTTGATCATTCTGCATTATTTATTCTTGAAGGGCCCTATGTGTGCTCTTCAATGACTCATATGTAGCCTCCCATTTACTATGGAGCCTTTCAGACTCTTTTTTTCCTTCTTAAATGCACAATGGTACATTTCAACCACCATGAGGAGATTATCTCTGTCAGATAGTAAGTTCATATAGCTCTCCTTCATCTTGGCCATGCCTTCTTTAAGTGCTATGCACTCTTCCATAAAGGCTTCTCCTTCCATCTCTCCTTCAGGATATTTCCAGCAACATCTTGCAACCAAGGCATTGATGCCAACAAAGTTGTTCATGGATGCCATAAGATTATCTCTATCATCCTTTAGTGATGCAAACAAATGATGTGAATCACAAATAAGACCCTCCACCAAGGTTTCTTCTTCTAATAGATGACATAGAAGACCATTTTTCTTATTGCATGGATCCACAACACAAAACTCATTCTCAAGATATAGGTCAGCCTTTGAATATTCTACAAAATCACTTCCATGATGTGAAGTAGAGGTTATCTCTGAAATTTGAAATGATACGTGATCATTGCACAAATAAGAAAGTATAGAATACATTGGCATTTCATATTCATCATATTCCTGTAAGGACACTATGGTGACCTTCTCTTCCACCAAATTCTCAGGTTCACACCCAAGTGGTGTGGCCTTGTCTTCATTTTCATTATATGGATCAAGAGGTGATTGTAAACCTTATTTGTAATATTATTTTGGATCTGATCCAAAATATGTCTCAACACCATCACATGAACCAACATCCTTATCAATGATATGGAAATCACCCACCAAGAATACGGAAGTGCATTCATCTTCACTTTTTTCTTCCATGCAGTCACCTTGCAGTAACTTGCACTCCACCTCATGAATCTCTGGATCTTCCTTATTTCCATAATCCTCATCATCAAGGATTGGATTTCCATCATTTTCAAATACATTTTGGAGTGCCTTATGCTCCTCCAAAATTAGATCTTCAACCATGGAATCACCCTTGTATAAATCACTTCCATTGTATGGACTGGAGGGTATTTCAAGGATCTACAATATAGAATGATTAGTGCATAAATCATAATTTTGATTATACCTTTGTGTTTCCTCTTCCATAGAACTAAGTGTAGGAACTATTATAGGATATTCATCTATTTGGAAATCTTATTGTGATGGATTGTGAAATTCCTTAGGTATCTCTTCTTCTTTATCTCTTTTGGCTCCATGTGGAAACCATATAGTCCCCACTTTCTTGCACACTTCATCAACCATGTGTGCAATAAGTTTCATGTTTGTTCTGCAGTAGGGATCTCTAAATAAATTTTGTATCTCAAGAATGTATTACTCTCGAAAATAAATGTCCTTCGTAAGTCCATCACTCAGTCCCCAATAATATGCAAGGTACATAACTAATTCCTTCGGCCTCCCTCTACAAGAGGACCCATCATGAATAGATATAGGACTCATGACTTCATGATAGGATGAAACATATAAGTCATAATTTTCATCACTTAGTATAACTTCATCAACATAGGGACCTTCTTCTTCTTCATACTGTCTACAGCACTCTTCATATTGCTCATCGAAGTCTTCATCAGAATATGACATGGATGGAATTTTATTTAACTTGAGAGCTTACTTTACATAGGATGGGACAAGGAAATATCTCTAATACCACTCTAGTATCCATTATCTGATATCATATCGGAATATTAACTATGCTGCAAATTTGATTAAAATTCTAAATGAAAATTTGCACTTAATCAGTTAATTCTTAATATTAGGCAAAAAAGGGAATGTTGCTGGTAATTTTGCAAACAGGGCAGCGGGGTGATGGAAGAAACTAAGGAAAATTTAGGACAGAGAAATTACCTTCCACAACACATGTAAATTAGGGACCATTTAGGTTTCGAAATCAGCTCCGTTGAATCCTACTCCCACGCTTATGGGTTTCCCAATCGTGCAACTAAGAAGAACTTTCACATCCATTAAAACAGGGGTTTGTGCAAGGTTTATATGTGTTATCATATGGTTAATAAGTATTAAATGATTTATATGAATTCAGGAACAGATCTAGAGTGATTTGGAGCTGTTTGGAACGATGTGGGAAAAACTAGCAGTTTTTCCCTACGGAAACCCTACGCAAAGACGGTTTTCCAAATGTGGTACAAAATCAAAAAAATTATTGTCTAAGAGCACGGATAGGTATTTGGGTGAATTAAATTCCTACAACAACTTTCAAAATGACATTTGAATGCATAAAACTTCCAAAATGATGAAAACTGTAAAACTAGTATATTTTTTCTAGTCAACTAGCAACAGTGTGCATCTATTGATGAATTTCGAAATAGATTTAATTTAGAACTTCTAATGATGTACTAAAAATACTAATATATCATTTTTTACACATAATATCATTTAATACTTCTTCCCATGGGCATTCCTTCATTCTTATTGCATAAAATTGATAAAAAAACCCATCAAGGGGGCAATAAAAGGCTCACTCATGAAAAATTAACATGTGATCTCTCTGGAACAAAAAAATTACTGAATTACAGAATTCATAATGAGTGGATTTGGGATGATCATGTCATGAAGAGGTATGGGGGACTGATCTCTTCAAAAGGGGTTCCAAAACTGAGAATGGGAAGCCCAAAACTAGCACCAAGCTTGGGACTAGAGTGTAGGTGAAGTTCCCTTCACTAGAGCTCATCTTCAATGGATGGATTGGCTGCTATATAGGTATGATATGAATATTAGGGTGTTGATGCTTATCTCACCATCATGTGCACTAAAAATTGAATGGAGGAAAGAAGAGAGGGGAAGGGGACTTGGGGCACATCTCCCAAGAGACTGAGGCACAACACTCATTATGAAGTTGGGCTCCAATCAACACAAAATAATTCATGAACCAGAATAAGAAATGGAGTTGAAAGCATCCTTAAATAAGAATTGATGACTTGGGTGACTTTTTGAGCAATTAAACCACATGTTGAGCAATTTTCCCTTGCTAAACCCTAACCCTAGCCAAGTAGTGCACCCTCCATGAGGAAATAGATTGTGCGAGTCATGTGAGATGTTTCTTTGTCAATAAAATTTCCTCCAAATTAGAAATTGTGCCCTCCTTATGCCAAAGTTTCCTACTTTTTCTTATGAAAACTTTTCTGCACTTTCTACTTTTGTAACTGACCCTCTGAATGGAAACTACACCCTCCTTAGGCCTAGAGTTTCTTTCTTTTTCTTATGACATCTTTTATGCACTTTATGCTTTTATGACCGAACCTATAAATGGAAACTGCACCCTCGTTAGGCCCTGAGTTTCCTTCTTTGTGTCTAACTTCTTTTTCTTGGATTTTGGTACTTTCCTTCTTTTCTGTCTGCTTTCTTTTGTCAGCCCCTGACAGTTTCTAATTATCCTCCTAGGAAAGTTGGCTTGCCCAAGTGCGCCATCCTGACATGGAAACTTATTTCCACATATTTATTTGCACATTAATTAATAATGACATTAAAAAAAACCAAGTACATGCCTCCTAAATAACAATTCAATAAAATTTACTAATTTAATTAATTAATGTCACTTTTGATCCCCTAGTTGTTTGGTAAGATCAACACTTTTGGTGTCCCTTCAAGGGAGGGACATGACATACTCTTATCTAAGGTTGAATTCAATCAAAGGTTGACTTCAATCTATTGGTTCACTTCAATCCATTAATAAAATTTACATTAATGACCCCAAACCATGGTTGACTTTAATCCATAGTTGACTTCAATCAGAGGTTGGATTTCAACCATGGTTGACTTCAATGTAGAACCATATTTTTAAAAACTGGTTGATTAACTTTGAACCATAGTAGAATTCAATTCATAGTTCAATTTTAAGTAAGCTTGAATTCAATCTAAGGTTGATTTCATCCATGGTTGACTTCAATCCATAGTAGAATACAAACCATAGTTCACTTTTAAGCAAGGTTGACTTCAATCCATAAATGAATTTTATGTAAGGTTGACTTCAATTCATAGTTGAATTTTTAGTAAGGTTCACTCCAATCCATGGTTGACTTCGATCCATGGTTAACTTCAATATAAGTTTTACTTCAATCCAAGGTTGAGTTTGATCCAAGGTTGACTTCAATCCAAGGTTTAATTCAATCCAATGTTGACTTTAATCCAAGGTTAACTTCAAGCCAAGGTTGAATTCAGTCAATAGTTGAATTCAATCCATGGTTGACTGCAATCTAAGATTGACATCACTCCATTAAAAATATTAATATTAATTACTTCAATCCATAGTTAACTTCAACCCTAGGTTCACTTCAATTTGTGGATGACTTCAATCCAAGGTTGCCTTTAATCCAATTTTTAATTCAATTCATAATTGACTTTTAAGTAAGGTTGAATTATTCCCAAAGGTGACTACAAGCAAAGGTTAACTTTAATCTAATGTTGAGTTCAATATAAGCTTGACTTTAAGAATGAATTCGGGGCTAAATTCAATCCTTGGTTAACTTCACTCCAAGATTGACTTTAATCCATGGTTGACTTCAATCCATGGTTGACTTCAATAAAATGGTGACTTCAATCAAATGTTGGGTTTGATCTAATGTTGACTTCAATATAAGGATGACTTCAATATTAAATTCAATCCAAGGTTGACTTAAATCCATAACACATTTAAATAAATGGTTAATTGGCTTTCAACCATGGTCGACTTCAATCCACAACACATTTAAAAAATGGTTGATTTGTTTTGAACGATGGTATACTTCAATCCATAGTTCTCTTTTAAGTAATGTTAACTTTAATACAAAAATGACTCATAAGAAAGGTTTACTTCAATTCATAGTTGATTTCAATCCATTGGTTGACTTCAAACCATGGTTTACTTCAATCCATAGTCTCCTTTCATGAAAGGTTGAATTCAATCCATAATTGACTTTTAAGTAGGGTTGACTTCAATACATAGTTGAATTTTAAGGGAAATTGACTTCAATCCAAGGTTGACTTTAATCCATATTTGACTTCAATTTGTAGTTGAATTTTAAGTAAGGTTGTCTTTAATGATGGGTGGACTTTAATATAATGTTAGTCCTTCAATCCTATTTTGGATCCAATCCAAGATTGACCAAAATCTAAGGTTCACCTCAATCCATGGTTGACTTCAATTCAAGGTTGACTTCAATCCATGGTCGACTTCAATCCAAGGTTTACTTCAATCAATAATTGAATTTTAATTAAGGTTGGCTTTAATCCACAACTACATTTTTTAAAGTGGTTGATTTCCTTCAAACCATGGTCGACTTTTAAACAAGTTTGACTTGAATCCATGGTTGGGATCAATCCATGGTTAACTTCAGTCATAGTTCAAATTCAATCCATGGTTGACTTCAATCCATAGTTGGCTTCAGTCAAAGTTTGAGTTCAATGTAAGGTTCATTTCAATCCAAGGTTGGGTTAAGTCCAAGGTTAACTTCAATCCAAGATTGACTTAAGTCCAAGGTTGACTTCAATCTAAGATTTAATTTAGTCTAAGGTTGACTTCGATCCATGGTTTAGTTCGATCCATATTTGACTTCAATCCAATTGTTTATAGTGTTTGATCATGGTTCATTATGGGTCAATCCATAGTTGAATTTAGCCTAAGGCTCACTTCAATCCAATGATCTATAATGTTTTATTATTGATGTTAATAATAATGTTAAAATGAGTAATGCTATTTAGTATAATATTGATATTAATGTTAATATTTATGTCATTTGTAATGTTAATATCATACCATATTTTGTCATATAAACATTTAAGCATTGAGAATGTAAAAACATTGTTGTTCAATATTATGCTAAATTATGAAAATGAGAGAGTAATAATTTTATAATGCTATGTCTGTTTCAATAATATATTCATTTTTCCTAATAGTAATGTCAATATTAAATAAGTTGTTTTGTTTTCTCTCTTGTCATTTCCCAAATGAAAATCTTTATGTTCTTTTTGTGTTGTTGTGCTTGTCTTTCTTTTAGTGATCATATTTCTTATGATTATAAATGTTGAAAGTTCTTGTATAACCATTAAAGTTCAAACATGGTATCAGATTCATCCTAAAAGAATCCATTGTATAGTTGTAACACTGCTACAACTACAAATATTGGAGAATAGGGATTCATGCTTGAAACACTAGAAGGCAACATCGAGTCATCCGAGAATTTTTGGTAAAGAGTCCAAGAGTTGAAGCTTGGAAATGTTAAATATGAAATGTTGATGTACCTTGTGTGCGAGTTCCAGCCTTATATTCATTGAACTCTATAATATATTATTTTGGGAAAAAAGGGTTCTAGCCTCTTCTAGAATTTAGTTTTAAACAGGTGACCTAGAAAAGAATATCATATCTTGGGGTAGGAAGCTAAAAATTGAATTTCATAAAATGTTGTAGAAAGGGAACAAACTTTAGTTTCTCTGGTGCGAGTTTTAAAACTTGAAGTTGAAAAAGTGTCACATGTAAGTCAGTAAAAGCCATTATTTTGAATCGGTCCATAAACATGTCACCTTGGGAAACTTAGAATAAATTCCACTTGGTGAATCCAATATTTATCTAACATGTGGGATTGGATAGAGGACATATGAGACTACCGCAAAAAAATGTTTTATACCTTGAGGAGCATAAATTTATGGGATGAATTAGAATTAAGATCGGACAATTAAGCAAAAGAAATTGGAGAAATTAGGGCATCAAATATTTTATGATTTTTTCTATAGATTTGGGAAAAGGAGTACATTTATTAACTTGGATTAATGTGGCACATATATATATCCAATAATATTTTCAAGTCACTATTGGGTAAAATTATCACTAATTAATTTACCTTCAATTAATTGTCAACCAGGATACGTAAACTTTGAGCTGCTACACCATATGTGTGGGCAAAGTAGTTTCAATGCTCATGCTGACAGTAATTTAGTCTACTCACAGACAAGAAACAAAATGTAATTGATGGAACTATTACTCTATTGAATGACCAATGCTAAGAGTTATTAGGTCTGTCCTAAAGAAAAGAGAATCAGCTTGCTAATCCCTATCTTATAGTCTACAACATTGTCAAATTCAATGTAACCTACAACAACCTTAAGCTATGTTAATTATGATCTATTCTTCAGAACAAGAAGCCTAACAAGTAAATAATTTATTAGAGGAAAATCCTAGTTCCAAACTTACCTACAGAATGAATATGCTTATTCAATCTTAATGACCTTATATTGTACCTAAGACTGCACTCATCAACCCTAAAGAATCTGATGCCGCAATTTATATAAACACTTATCACTCTCAAACAACTACTAAAATGAAATCTATCTCTTCTTAACCCTAAATCATTCACAACAGTTAACAAAATCAAAGTTGGATTTGCTGCTAATGTCAAATATACTCTGCCTGCGTTCTATGCACACAAAAGAATATTGGAACTATTCAGAGAATACACTCACTCTCATTTGCATGTACTATGAGACTGATATTCAAACCCTAAGAAGCAATGCTGTCATCTACGATTTCATTCAACACCATGAAGTAAACAAAAGCATGATTCCAATCCTTATGTAGCCAATTCGAAATGCTCTTTGGCAAACCCTAAATACTCTGTAAACTAGGATCTTTAAATCCTCTGTTGATTCAATGAATACTGCAAATTCTTTCTAATTCTTTAAGATCAACACAATACAATCCTAGAATACTCCACAGTATTGTAAATTCGATAGCCAAAAAGGATTCTAAACAAGTATTGGAGCCATCCACTAATCAATATCATGCTGGCAGTAAAAGAAGTATGAAATCCAAGTCTATTTTCAATCCTCTGTAAAATTAATCCTACAGCAAACTGAATACAATCAGATTCATCATACATATGATATCGACTAGTCTTCTACAAGCATAAATCTCATTCCAAATCACAAGTAAATAAAACTATTGGCATTCATTTACGAAAACAATATTAAAACATGTAATCTGGCTTTACTTACAGCAAAAGAAAACAATGATATGCACAGTTGGTCAGTGTTGAATGTGGGCCCTGCCTTCAACGCCTACAGGTTTGAAATCAAAGCCTTAAGGAAATAAACGCTTGCTCAATTAATAAAAACAGAGTTTACAGTCTTCTCTGCATGTGTCTCCTTCTAAGGATTTATTTATACATGGATAGATGGACAAGATCCATCCCAAAATTCAGAAATTCATGCAACTACCCAGAAAACGGCCAACACCAAAATATGGAAAAACCATGTCTGTTTCGGAAAGGATTTCTCCACATTCGTTCAGAAGTTCTGAAAATTTCCCATAGGTAGGGGTAAATGGGGCCATTTGTGAAGTGGGTTTCGAATCGTTTTGAACAATTCCCAACCGATTGCTCATAAATTGAGCCCGAAATTAGGTTCCTGATCAATGACAGGAATGCCACTTTCAGCAAATGACATCCTCAGAACAGCACTGGATAACTGCACCTGCATCCTGGAAGCGATTGGAAATAAAAAAATATGTTATCCCGAGCAATAAAATCCTCCAAATCTCTGTAACAGTCGACATACACTCCTCAAGTGCCGAGACAAGCGTTGAATCGAACAGCCAAAAGACTTCTGCATGAAAGAAATAAAGACTCATTAATTGACCCATTATTAAATGAAAACTAAAGGTTCCATTATATACATAAAAACAAAGCAAAATAATAAATAAACAAGTAAAAAGTCACTTACCAAAACACCTAGCAATGTTGATCTTCAAAAGGCATAACCATGCACAAAACAACACTAAATGAAGCTGATTATTACTTGGTTCATGAGACTTGAAACTAGAAAATATAGTGTTGAACAGTCAAAATAGGAGGCCAACAGTCACCAAATTTTAAAAATGATGGTTTCTCTGCCAAACCTTGAGTCAGCTAAAAGCATTTTTCAAGAAAAGCATTGAACCAAGCATCCAGGTGAAGCACTCTCATTGGTAAGTTCTATTCTCTCTATTTCCATTTGAGGTTGTCATTTTATCAAGATCAATATTGAAGTCTTTGAGAACTTTCGGGCATGAAAGTATAGAGTGTTTCTCATACTATAAGAGCATGATTTGGAAGACTATCTCAAAGGAGAAGTTGGAGAGCTAGAGGGAGATGAGAACAAAGATAAGCATACAAAGAACCTGGCCAAAGCCAAGAGGATCATTATGGACTATATCAAGGATCATTTGATCCAACATTTATTATCCTTGAAGACTCCTAAGGATATGTTCGATTCTTTGACCAACTTGTATGAAGGAAATAATATAAATAGGAAAATGACTTTGAGGACTCAACTCAAGGGTGTGAAGATGCAAAATTCATAAAGAATTCAATATTACTTCACAAGGGTCTCCCTTATCAAGGGAGAACTAGTATTTATTGGAGACAATGTCAAATATGCAGAAGTGGTGATGAATACAATGAATGGTATCTCAAGATCATGGGAATCATTTATTCAAGGGATTTCTTCTAGAAGGAAGATCACCAAATTCAGTAGGCTATGGGAGGAATGTACTAAAAAAGAAGCTCAATTAATAGCAAGAGAAGAGAATATGGGTGAACATGACAATCAATCCCTAACAACGCATTCTAAGAAGAGAAAGAACAAGAATGAAGAACATTTCAAAAGAATAAAATATTTCAGAAGAAGGACCTCTCATAGCTCAGATATTTCACTTGTGATGAGAAATGACACTTTGTGAAAGATTTTTCCAAGATCAAAGGGAAATAAGAAGAGACACCATTATCACATCACATAATATGTTGAACCACTCAAGAAGAATGATAAATAAGATTCCTCCAATGATGAGGAATATATATTTTGATCTAGAAGGATTCAAACCATGAAGATGGAAGAACCTCTTATCCATTTCAGCATTGGATAAGGAGGGATGCAATCATGAATGAAGAAGAAGGGACATATAGATTTGACACCAATACACAGTTCCATGTGATCTATGGTGTATATTGACTTTCTTAGCATTTCCAATTATGAGAAAGATAGACACAAGTCCTTAGAATTAGACAATGGAATAGAGCACACTCTCAGAGACTTCAATAATCCTGCAAGGAGACAAAGATCAAGAGGAATCCTACCAAACAAATGAAGTTAAGTATTTGGATTGTCATTTCCTGTGTATATAATTGCTTAAATGATATTGTAGTTGTGTACATATTTATGTTCCTAGGTTTAGGTAATGTATTATGCATGTTAGATTGTTTGCATTTATGAACAAAATTCTACTAATATGCATGTGATGGGTAAGTAGCCTATGGTGTTGTACAACATTCCATTGTTACTTATCTGGAATGAAACCTCTTTGCTGACATGTTGGGGGAAGTGCATACTCTTAATTGTGTCTTGGTAGAGATGGATGTAATCTATAAAGTTACCGTATGCATATGGGATATGGATGAATGTTGTGCTAAAGAATTGGTTAAGTTAGTTTCATGATTATGTGACCTATGTATTTATGCATAAGGATTTTTCATTATTAATATGTTTTGAAAGTTATGAAATGTTTCTAATTATGCAACTGGATTTGTATTGTAGGAAAGATCGTGTACAATCACCTACAAGAGAAGAATGATGACACTTGTTCTAAATAATAAGTGGTTATGGTTCAAAAATGAAATTCAAGAAGAGTTACAAGATCAATCATTCTACAGAAGTACAAAGTGAGGTTTCTCTCAGAAAGAGGGAGTTGAATATGATGATACATTGCTCTAGTGTCCAAACACACTTCTTTAGTGAAGTAGAAGTGCATATCGAGCAACCTACAGGACTTGGGACTCTCTACAGAGAACCACAAGTGTGCATATTGAATAGGACTTTGTACAGGCTGAAAAGGAACCCAGGACATGTAGTTACACGATGAGCTTTAGGATCACTAAAAGTGATTAGATATCAACCTTTGCTACAAGGTTGAAGATGAGGAGCTCATAGATGGGTGCAAGTCAGAACTTGTAACAGAGGTCAAGATATTGGTATCTAGTTACCTTGAGAGATGACATAGATGGATACATAGAATACCAACAGAAGAAAATGATACCGGTCACTCTAGTACAAAATGTCCTGATGTAGAGAGTACGAGATGTTAAAATGAAAATGAAGGAAGTGCTCTGTTATAGAGGGAGCATGAACGATTTTTCTTAGAGGGAGCGACTATAACACATATTTCAGATACAAACTAAGAGATCTTGAGTTGTGGTAGAATCCATAGGAGATTTTCCTTAGGTAAGGAAAATATGCGGTCGAGATATTGAAGAGGTTTGGGCTGTTGGGTCATACCTACACTGATGGCATCAGAATTGAATTTGTTGTGTGATAATAATTCATAGACAATTAATTCCATGGTCTACAGGAAGATGATTGGTTTGTAGATGTACTTAATGAAAAAAAGTTAAAATATATTCTTTGTAGTGTACACTTTGAGCCAGTATATGGTAGCTCTCATACATGTTAACATGATTGTGCTAAAGCATGTGTTGAGGTACCTTAAGGGTATTATTGAGTATGGTCTCATATATGTGAGAGATCATAAGATATGCATGTAGGGATATTTTGACTTAGATTGGGATGGTAGTCGTACAAATATGAAGAGAAATTTAGGGTTCTCCTTTAGTTTGGGGTTTAGCATGATTTATTGGTTCAACAAAAAGCATACAAGTGTAGCACTATGTACAACTGAGGCAACGCATATTGCAACATTTTATCAATTTGTGAGGAAGTGTGGATTTGAAAGCTACTTGCAAGATTGTTTGAAGTCAAGTTAGAGATGACTTATGTGTACTATGACAACCAAAGTTGTGTGAATTTGTTTGAGAACCTAGTGTTCCATGACAAGTCAAATCACATCGAGATCCGGTATCACTAAATATGGGATATGGTGTAGAGAGGAGTAGTGAAGCTCTAGTATATTGAAACAAATGAGAAAATAACTAATGTATTGACCAAGCCTCTTGTGAGAGTGAAGTTTTAGTACTTTAGGGACAATATTGGAGTTGTTTGTCTCGGTGTCCATCATAAGAGCGAGTGATGAGTCATTTTGGTCCTCACATATAGCATGAGAAAGGGATGGCTCTATGGAGGACAATTGGTCTTCACATCCAGCATGGAAAAGGGTCAGCGTTGTGGACGATGTATGAGACTTGCATCTAGCATGAAAAGGGACTAGCTTTGTAGAGGTGCCCCCCTAGTTGAAGAAACACTCGTCATTGTATAAGGTGATCCCATCTTGAATGGTTGTATCTCCATGATGAGGGGTGATCCTAGCTTAGCTGGTTGTATCTCTAGAGTGTCTAGTTGTATCTCAAAGGGGTGGTCCCAACATGGTTGGTTGTATCTCCAAGGGTAGATCCCAGAGTGATTGGTTGTATCTCCAAGGGGTGATCCCCACATGGTTGGTTGTATATCCAATGGTAGATCCCAAAGTGATTGGTTGTATCTTCGAGGGGTGATCTAAACATGGTTACTTGTATATCCAAGGGTAGATACTAGAGTGATTGGTTGTATCTCCAAGGGGGGATCCCAACATGGTTGGGTGTATCTCCAGTGGTAGATCCTAGAGTGAGTGGTTATATCTCCAAGGGTATATCCCAACTTGGTTAGTGGTATCCCCCAGGTAGATCTTAGTATGAGTGGTTGTATCTCCAAGGGTATATGCCAACATAGTTAGTTGTATCACTAAGGTAGATCCTAGTATGACTGGTCATATCAATGAGGGTAGAACCCAATATGATTGTTCGTATCAGTGAGGGCATATCCTAGTATGAGAGAGGGTAGATCCCATCATGTATGGCTGTATCACTGAGACATGAGGGTAGCACCCAACATGAAATAAGGCTACTGTAACACTAAGAAGAGAGGTAGACCCATGATGAAAAAGGGTCGGTTGGTGCATGGAATTATGATGATGTAGTATATTCGAGAGATGTCACAACTCAATGGATCGAGTACCAAGTTGCAGTAGTAGTGATTAGATCTAGTGAGATGATGTTCAGCGATGATGTCCAGTTTCGAGTGAAGAGATTCAATGATGATGTCTCGGGATGATGACCATGAAATAAGAAACCTTCATTGTTAAGAGGGAGTGTTGAAGAATGTAACTTCGAAATATATTCTTATTGTAATTTTATTTTATTATTTTTGTACCTCCTTTGGGAGATTTTATTTATGTACTTGGTCATGTAAATGTACTTGAAAGAATCAATGTAACACTTTCAGTGTAAGTCGGGTCAACAGTACCAACAAGAAATATTATATAAATGTTATTTTGAGTCTCCCTTGTAGGTTGGGCTTATTTAGAGAAAAAGGTCAGCCTAGTTGGGTAAAAGGGTCACTTAATTCATGATTATAAATAGAGAGGGCACTCCTCTCATTGGGACACACTTCTCACTCAAGCACGTGCACAAGAGAGCGAAAGAAGAGGCTCGCTGGAGAGAATAGATAGATGTTATTTTCTTCAGGGTTTATCTTATCTTGCCATGGGATTACACTTAGTGATGAAATATATACTAAAGAAGTTGTTGGTTTTTCTCCCTTGTTATTTCCTAGATGAAAATCTCTGTGTTCTTTTTGTGTTGTTGTGGTTGTCTTTCTTTCAGTGATCTTATTTCATATGGTTATGATGTAATGATGCTAAGTGTTTAAATATGTTGTATAACCATTAAAAGTATAACAAAATATGTGCACAAATAATACATCGATCATAAGGACATACAATGGAATGTTAGAAAATAGAATCATGGAGCAATAAAAATAAACAATAACAATATGCAAATATTAAAAAAAATACAAGAGAGAAACAAATATAACGTGGTTCACCAAACATGGGCTACATCCACATAGAAATTTCCATTCCTTTATTATTATTTTGTCTAGAAAAATGAAGGGATACAACCTCAAACAACCCTATTTCACTTCCTCTTCACTCTCTCACAGTCTCTCTCACATAATCGCATAGATATTTTTCCAATGCAACAATACAATACACAAACATATTACAATGCCTTCATTTTATAAAGGTAATACCATGGGAAAATATAGGGGATTCCCAAAACCATGGGCCCATAATTCGTCGCCCCCCTGGACCCCATTCACAATTATAGTGGGGGGGTAAGCCCTCCCATATCCATCCATCAGGTGTTGGGATCCAAACATGGCTGAAATAAAATATTTGGATTAGGAAGATCGGGATCCACAACCAACAATCTCCCACTTCGATACTAATCACAACAAATCCACTGTTGTTGGACTTGCTGGACTATGCTCTTGGACCTGGAAAATTTTCATATTCACCTTCATGTGTGAAAGCCAATAGAAATTGAGAAAGAACTCAATTTTTCTATGGTTACTACCTTTTTCAACATGTCTACAAGCTTCTGGCTAGTATGTATCTTTTCCAACTTTAATAGTTCATCTTCCATAATAGATCTTATGAAATGGTACTTGAGTTGTATATCTTTAATATTAAAATGGAAGGATGAGTTCTTTGCAAAATTAATGACACTTTATCTGTCACTATACAACTTACTATTCTCCTACTTCTTACCCAATTCCTTCATAAACCTTTGCAACCAAATCATCTCTTTACTAGCCTCTGTAGCAGCAAAATTCTCTGGTTCCATTGTTGAAAGTGAAACAACATTTTGCAGTTTCAAAATCCAACTTATTGTTGTTCCACCCACATTAAATACATACCCTATGGTTCTCCTCATGTTGTCTTTATCAACTTCCATACCCATGTCAACATATCCCTATAGAATATTGTCTAAGCCTCCAAAACATAGTGCATGAGAAGCGGTACCTCTCAAATACTTGAGAATCCATTATAATTCCTTGCAATGCTCTTTACCTAGATTGTTTATAAACCTACTCACAACTCCCACAACATGTGCAATATCTTGTCTTGTGCACACCATGGCATACATGAAGTTTCCAACTGTTGGTGAAGAGGGAACCTTGGTCATGTATTATATGTCCTCATGTGTCTTGGGATACATCTCCTTCCTTTTTTGAAATGGTTGGCCAAAGGTGTACTAACTAGTTTTGCATTCTTCATTCTAAACCTATCCAATACCTTTTCTATGTACTCACCCTGAGACAATTTCAATTTGTTGTTTTTCTTGTCTCTTTTTATTCTCGTACCAAATATTTTCTTTGCAAACACCCAAATCGTTCATCACAAATGATTTATCTAGTTCTTTTTTAGAACATTTATATCATGCATGTTATAACATGCAACTCACATTTAATCCGCAGACAATAGCAAGATAATATATCTTCCATTATCTAGCCTCTTGAAATAAACACAATGGTTAGAATGACATCTACTGTAACCCTAACCTATCATAAGCTTATCAAATTTTAAATACCACTACCTTGGAGCTTGATTCAGGCCAAGATATTCTTCAACGTGCAAACCAAATTCTTCTTACCTTTGACCTCATACCCCTATGGTTGTTGCATATAAATATCTTCCTCCAAATCCCCGTGGAGAAAGGATGTTTTACATTTAAATGTTCAAGATGCAAATATTCTACTGCCATTGGACTGAAAATACTCCTAATTGAAGCCATTTTTAAAACAAGAGAAAATATTTCATTAAAATCTATACCTTTCTTTTGTGCAAACCCCTTTATAAAAAGTCTAGACTTGTACCGCTTCTTGCCTTCTTCTTCTTCCTTCAACCTGTAAACCCATTTATTTTGCAATTCTTTTTTACCTGTAGGAAACTCAACCATATTGCATGTCTGGTTTCTTACCAATGATTCCATCTTCTCATCCATGCCTTTCTCCCACTTCTATTTAGTTTCCATCTGCATTGCTTCTTCATAACATTCTGGTTCACCAAAATCACTCATCAATCAATAATATAGTGAAGGATAGAATCGTTCAAGGGGTCTAACTAACTTGGTATATATTCTTACAATTGTAGGAGTTTGAGGTAACTACTATTGTTCTTGATTTTCTGATACCCTTGGAACTTCATTTTATTTTATTTTATTAAGCAATATGTACTCTGTTTTTTCCTTTCCCTCTTTCTTTCCTTGCAATTGATCTTTGTACATAACATTTTCATTGAATACCACATCTCTACTCCTAATGGTTTTGTGATTTTCATAATTCCATAATTGATAACCAAAATCATCAACCCCATATCCAATAAAGGTGCATTTCTTGGATTTAGTTTCAAGCTTTGTTCTATTTTCTTCATCAATATGGACAAATGCTTCACAACCAAAAGTTTGAGAAATAAGTAGTTTACCTTTTTACTTGTCCATGCCTCCTCTGGAATCCCATCATCCAAATTTATTGAAGGCCCTTTGTTTATTAAATAAACAACATTATCTACAACATCAACTCAAACTGTAAGGGAAACCTTGCATGCAATCTCATACACCTTGCACGCTCCATGATTGTCTTATTCAACCTTTCTAACACACCATTTTCTTGTGGTGTTCCTGGGACTGTCTTCTCTCCATGAATCAGAGTGTATGAACAATAACTATCAAATCCTTGATGTAGTATTCACCTCCATTATTAGATATGAGACATTTCAACCTTTTTCATGTCTCACTCTCAACCAAAGTGTTCCACTTCTTGAAAGTAGCAAACACATAGGATTTATGTCTATTTCAATAAACCCAATTTTTTCTAGTTGCATAATCAATAAAAGTAACATAATAATGAAAGCCACCAAGAGATTCTCCCTGAGCTAGTCCCCATACATTTGTATGCACAAGATCTAACTTGTCACTCCTATTTTTCTTCCCAACCCTGAGAAATCAAACTCTCTTATGTTTTCCATAAACACAATTTTCACAGAATTCCAAACTTACCTGCTTCATATCTGGAAGCAATTTCCTTCAGTGGAGAATCTACATCCTCTTCTCACTCATGTGGCTGAGCCTATGATGCCACAATGTTGCACCTATTTCTATGGAATCTATAGAGATATAATAATCAGTATTATGGGGACATAAATACAACATCCCTATCCTATCTCCTTTTGTTATTACTAGTGCTCCTTAAGTTATCTTCCACCACATTTTTCCAAACGTAGAAAAACAACTGCTATCTGCCAACTTCCCTGTTGAGTTCATATTTTTTTTCAAAGTAGGAGTATGCCTTACAACTTTTAGCAGCCATTCATTTCCATTATTTAACTTAATCTGTACCTTACCCATTCCAACAATTTTACATGGTTCATCATCCCCCAATAAAATATGTACAAAATGACTTGAAACATAATCATGAAAGAATTACCTATGGGTTGTAGCATGACATGAAACCCCTGAATATACTACCTAGTAATCACTAGTATTATCTAATGTAAGAATCAAAGCATCTTGTAACACATCACCTGCTACATTTTCTTCTTGAGTAGTCTCCTACTGCTTGTCTCCTTTCTTCTTTGGAAAATATGCAGTTTTTATTCAGATGTCCTCTCTTACAACAATTCCAACACTCTATCTTTCCCAGTTTAGACTTGGATATGCCCTTTCTAGACTAGCTGTAATTACTTGGGATCCTTCCTCTCTCCCTTTTCCTTCCCCTTCTCTCCATGGTCAATGCATTACCTGATGTCTCACGTCTTCTTTTCCTTCGCATTTCCTCTCTAAGAATAACACCAACAACATCATCAAATTTAAGAGTGTTTGAACCCAAGGATAGATTTAATTACAACCATGACCAAGCCATTTTAGCTTTCTAGAAATGAGCACAAGATTAGAAGATTTGTAACCTCATCATCAAAGTTCACTTTTACAGAACTTAGATAACTAGTAATCATATTAAATTCATTTAAATGGACAACAGCAAATCTACCTTCTAACATATTCATATTAAATAAAGTCTTCATTAAAAGTACCTTGTTGGAAGGTGAGGGTTTTTCATAGAGATTAGACAATGCGCTCATCACACCCTTCGTTGTCTTTTCTTTTGAAATATTGAAATCCATCGACAAAGCCATGCACACCTGCATTATTCCTAGTGCCTTTCTATGAAGAACTTCCCATTCTTTGTCTTTCATAATCATTGATTGTTTTTTTTTCCAATGGTAGGAATAGATCCTTCTGTACAGATAGTCCTCCTTTTGCATCTTCCATAAATGGTAGTTTTGTCTATTAAATTTCTTGACCATAAACTTTACTTATTCTACCATTGATCCCACTCAAACCTGGAACACTCCTTTCCTACGAGTTTACCAACCCAATAGACCTTTGGATCTAATACCAATTGTTAGAAAACATGATCGCATAGCAATAACAATAAATGATAAACAAGATTCAAATATAAAAACACATTACAAGAGAGACACATATATAACGCGGTTCACCCAAGATGGGCTACATCCACACAAAAATTTTCAATCCTTTATTTTATTTCGTCCAACAAAATGAAGGTATACAATCTGCAGAAACCTCGTTGCACTTCCTCTTCATTCTCTCAGAGTCTCTCTCACACAATCATAGAGATTATTTTTCAATGCTACAATACAATACACAACCGTATTATAATTCCTTCATTTTATAAAGGGAATACCATGGGAAAATACCACGAGATTCCCAAAACCATGGGCCCGTAAATGACCCATTATTGACAATTTGTTTCCTAAATTTTCGCTACTGGGGCGATGGTCCCGAAACCCTTCCAGGGGGGGAATCCCAAAATAGTCGCCGCCCCCCAGACCTCCCTGAATACTATAGTGGGGGGAAATCCCCCCCACACCCCCCATCAAGTGTTAGGATTCAAACAGGACCGAAAATAACATCTTTGAATCAGGAAGATCAGGCTCCACAACCACCATGAAAAATTAGCATTCGATCCAAAAGGAGCTAAACAATATGGCCTTGTGTACATTGCATTGTATTGCGTTATATATATGTATGTATTGTACCTTATGAGTGAGATACAAGTTGCAAGGGCATCGAGAAACTTGACCAATGAACAAAAGAGAATTCACTAAGAGTTCCCAATGAATAACAAAGACTTTAAACTGATGCAGGGTCATTAAGAATCTTGACCAAATTTGGAAAATAAATAATTGATGTCACTTGGGAGGGGTTGATGACCTTAAAAATGAAGGTAGGGGCAGTCGTGTCTAAGCATTTGAGATGGAAAACTGGTAGATGGACGAATCAAGTTAGAAATAATTCAACAATGGAATGGTCAACAACATGCAAGCATGTCAGAGAGATCGATGACAAGTCAAGCTGATAGGTTTGAGAATCAGTTGGAGCAGAGAAACTGACAGATGGAGAAAGTAGTTGAGAATGACCAACACAAAAGGGGATAAGTAACAAAAATCTAGGATATCAATGAGTAGTGGAGAAGTTATTGTAGGAGTTATGATATTTGTTGGATATTCCAGGTGTCATAATATGCCAAGGAGGTTGCAGGAGAATCACTGAATTCTCATAAATGAAGAAGGGAAGTGCCCAGAGGCTTCTGGAAGAAGATTAAGAGAGTTTGAGGCAGTGAATAATTTTATAAATACTAGGAAAATTTCAAGAAGAGGGGTTGTTGTTGTTTCAAGTAGTTAATTGTGTTAAATGAGAAGAACAATTGATTAAGAGACCGACTAAAACAAAGCATTGAATATAATTGTAAACCATACTTTGTAAAATTGATTGATACATTTATAGAAGGGCATTAATGGTGTAAAAATATATTTTGAGTGTTTTCTTGTGTGCTCATTTGTTCTTTTGTTGCGTATTCTGACCTATGACCCACATTCCTAGATTGCATATTGTGATATTGCTTGTAATTTGTATTTATCTTTCAATTAATATCAAAAAATAATTACTTTATTATACGTTTATTGAACACATGCAATATCACATTGCATATTCTTTTTTTCAGAAAGAAAAAAGCCTGTCCTTTTTATTCTCAAGAAGAATCAAAGGTCATCATTACAAACTCCCCTTATGCGGGTTGCACACCAACAAACTGCCCATGAGTGCTGCCGGGGGGAAAGGCTTAACAGCAAAAGATGTGATCCCATCAGTAAACTGTCTCATCATAAAGAAGAGGATTGTCCACACATCCACATCCACCGAGCACCAATAAGAACTGAAACAGCAATTCAAAAGAGGACACTCTAACAATCAAAACTAATATAAGGGAGTAGAAACATCCCTTTACCGAGCTCACAAGAGCTGAAAGGTATCCTGAGTAACCAAATGGTTCTCAAAATATTCCTTAAAACTGCCTTTACCCTGAGGATAAGAGAGTGAAGTTTTGGAGAGGCGGTCAACTATCCAATTGTGCTCTCGGTAGATGTGGGAGAAAGACAATTCCTTAAAGCTGACAATGAGATTTTTTGTCTCCCTGCACCAATGAAAGAGGTCAGGTGGGGAGAGCGCAGTTGATCCCATCGCCCAATTGATGATCACTTGAGAATCATCGTATACATGAGCGAGGGGGATCCCCATCATTTGGGAGGAGAATAGAAGTGCCCATAAACTGAGCAGTTCTGCTTTTGTGTTAGTGCCATATCCAACCCCCAGCGAGAACTCCAAGCAGTGTGTCTCCTTTATATAAATACAGTAACCCACTCCAGCTATCATACAATTTGATGCTCCATCCATAAAACCATAGGGGTAATCCATGCAGGGGGGTAGCCCCATGTTTCCTTTTTTTTAATCTAGAGACTGTCAGCACTGGAGCAGCTTGAACAGTAGAGATAATTTGTTGGATCAAACTATAGGTGTTCCTTTTTTTTCCTTCGAAAATGGCCCGATTTCGGACCTTCCAAAAGATCCACATCATATGGAAAGGGAGCGTAGAGAAATGCAAGTTCCTAGGCAACTTCCCTATCCAACCTCTGATCATTTCTCCAAGAGATACAGAAGGAGAGAAAGCTGCGAGATTAAGAAGATCACAAACATGTTCAGTGACCATTCTCCATATTTTACAGTTGATAAATAGATTCTCAACTGTCTCTTCTTCAGAAAAGCAAAGGACGCAAATACCAGGGCCATAGTAACCTTTTTTTTGTAGGTTCTCCTAGGTGAGGATCCTATTCCGAAGGGAGAGCCATATGAAACATGAGATTTTAACAGGCAGAGTTGTAGACCAAATTAGAAAGGAGTCTACCAGGTTTGTAACAGGGTGCATGTGTGAACTAACAATGCTGTCATAAGCATCCTTGGTAGTAATAGAACCTGTGTTCTTTTTATATGTCCAGACAAGATCATCAGAATGATCAGTGAGCCGAATGTCAGCTCCCGTGAGTCCTTCAATATACTCATTCCACAAAATATTATAAGAACCTCCGAGATCTAAGTCCTCTGCAGATAACCAATAACTCTGTGCATGCTGAAGAGAATTCCGAGCCTGCACAAGTGTACAAATATTCAAGACTTCAAGATATGATCTCAGATCCTCAAGAAAGCTAAAAGAGGAGTGAAGACCGACTATCGAGTCGATTCCAAGGAGAAAATTCTCACCATTTCCTACCTGTCAAGCCAAATGAATGCCCATCCATAGAAGGGACTATATAAACCCTCTCCAAATAATAGAGGCACATCGTATGCTGAATATTTTCCTTCTGAGCCAATCAACCACTGAAGAATAATTTAAATATTTGGAATGGAGAACTTGAAACCACAAACCATTTGAATGGAGAACCCTCCATAGATTTTTGAGACACAATGAAAGGTTGAACCAATGGAGGTTTTTGATACCCCATCCCCCAAGTTTCTTAGGCCAAGAGAGGTCTCTCTAGCATGCCAAATGATACCTTTTTTTGCTGTCAGAGGAACGCCAAAGGAAGTTAAACATGATTCTTCTTAGCTTCTGTAAAATGGTGGTAGGGATTGGGGCAAGTCCCATCCAATACACAGGGATACTTGACAGAACAGACTGAACGAGGAATAATCTTCCCCCGAGGGAGAGGTACTGATATGTCCAGTGGATGATCCTTTTTTCCATTTTTTTAAGAATCCAAAGCCAGTAATTAACTCTATAATCAAGTGGTTTCGGGTAGAAACCAAGGTAATTGAAACCAGCTTGAAGGGGCCGCATTCTGTAAGGTAGTGCTTCAGAAAAGACATTTTGACATTTAGTATCAAAATTGTAAAAGAGAAGACAAGATTTTTCAATGTTGATATTCATTCCCGAGGATTTGCAGAAGGTCTCAAGGATGACATCAAAAGCCGACCAATCTAAAAGAGTGCCCGAGCCCATCAGAATCACATCGTCCACAAAGAGGAGGTGAGAAAGAGTGAGAGAGGTCGAGATTTTTATACCCTGGATAAGACCATTGGATCTAGCATCCCGAATGAGAAGACTAAGGCCTTCTATGACAAGGATGAAAAGGAGGGGGGATAAAGGGCATCCTTGACGGATTCCACGAGAGGCTGTGAAAAAAGTCGAAGGAGTCCCATTGATCAAGACCGCGAAATTGACAGTAGATAGACATCCCATAATCCAATTAACAGTGAGAAGGGTGACACCGATTTGAATCAAGATCAATCTTACATATGTCCAGTCCACACGATCAAAAGCTTTAGAAAGATCCAGTTTAAGAACAAAGGCACAAAGATTCTTAGTTTTGACTGAGTGGAGAACCTCTTGCACAATACCAATAGGCTCAGAAATTTGATGATATTTAAGAAACCCAAATTGATCCTGAGAGATACCCGAATCCAAAAAAGGCTTTAGTCTCCCAGCTATAATTTTTGCAGTGAGTTTGTAGAGGAGGTTGCATAAGGAGATGGGCCTAAAATCAGCAAAAGTCTGGGGCTTGTCCTTTTAAGGCATAAGAGCTAGGAAAGTAGAGTTCAAAGAGGGAGGAATAAAGCCCGAGATCCTAGTCTGGTCAATAGTCTTTAAAAGGATAGGGCTCAGAAGATCGAAAAAGTGCAAGTAGAATTCTACAAGCCAGCTGTCCGGGCCAGGGCTACGATCTTTTTTAAAATCCTTGAGAGAGTGTTCAATTTCCAAAAGACTAACTGGATGAGAGAGGAGAGATGAGTGCTCACTGGGAATCAGTCTAGGGAAGAGAGAGACCACTTTCAGTTGGTGTTCTAAACTGGTAGATCCATCATCCTTATAAATATCAAAGAAGTGAGCTTTGCCCATATCCTTTAAAGAAGCCTCATCCTCAATCAAATTTCCTTCATGGTCTTCAAGAGACCAGATCGTGTTATGTATTCTTCTTCCCGAAGCGACAGCATGGAAAAATTTTGTGTTGGCATCTCCCTAAAGAGCCCAATTGATTCTGCTTTTCAGCTGCCAAGTAAGAAGGAAGTGTTCCAAGATTCTATGCCTTTTGGCATTTAGTTGGGACAGATGAGCAATTTGCTCCTTAGTGAGAATGCCCTTAGAAGGACCAGTGAGAATAGATTCAATGGCAATCTCCAGATTAGTGGATTCAGTATCCAAACTAGCCAGTTTGTCCTTAGTCCATCTTTTAGTAGCATATTTAAGCTTGCACAGGGTGAGGTATAGGTCTTCGATATCGAACAGGGAATCAGCTTTGAAGGATGAGGACCACCAGCACTTAAACCAATCAATGAAATCCGAGTCATCAAGCCAAGAACGATTGAATTTGAATGGATAATCAAAGGGCCCATTGTTCCACTCAAAACAAATAGGAAAATGGTCCGAGAGATCCAGGCATTTGGTCCAAGACTTAAAAACCCCAAAGAGGGTATCAGGGAATTTGAGATAAGAAATCGATCGATAGGTTTGCTGATGCCCTCAATCCCCATTCTACCATTGCGGCACGTAGGCCCTGATTCCAATGGAGCCACGTCCACAAGTCCAGCTGACTCAAAGAGCGATAGAAAGTGATTTGCAAGTGGGTCCAAGGAGGCCTTGAATCCCCAAATTTTAGACGAGCGAAGGGCAAGGTTAAGATCCCCACCAATGACAAGATGCGGCAGATTGAGAAGACCACCTCTAAGAGCTTTGTCCCAGAAAAGTTCACGATCCCGATATGGACCATAGACATTTAGAATGTTGAGGGGATCTAGAATCCCTCGTATAGAATCCTGAAGTAAAATGCCCGCACAGGTATGAAATGCCTTACAGTTAGCCTTTAATGGATTCCATGCAGAGAGGAGGCCCCCGGGGAGCCCACGGGCACTAATTGCGCAAAATTCCCAGGAGGGGAGTAACTTAGAGAAGGCATAAAGAGCAGGAGCTTCACTACACATAGTTTCCTGTAGGAGGATGAATTCGGGATTGAGATATTTGAAGAGAGCACAGAGGCTGAGGGATTTGGTCTTACCTCCCAGACCACGAGTGTTTAGGGAGAGAATTAGCATCAGGAAACATCCTTTGGGGGTGACAGTGCTCTAACACCCCTAGAAGAGATGCCCCTTGCCGCATCTTTAATTCTGACAGAGAGTGGTATGTAGGGAGGAGAAGCAGAGGAGAGATCTGCCTTGACATATTTTTTCTCTTTAGGAGGTTTTCTGACAGTCACGTTCGCAAATCTTATGGAGTTAAGGTGTAGGGTAGAAGGAGAGGAAGGGGTGGAGGCTGTGAAGATAGAGAGGGATTTTTTAAGAGTTGGATCAAAGAAAGAAGGGGAGGAGGTGGGACTGTGAGGGGAAAGGACCTATCCGGAATGAGGAGCCGTAGTTATAAGTGGAGGGAAATCCTCTATCGAGTCTAAAGCAGGAAGACCCGAATCCGATGGGGGTGACTGCAAGTAGGGAGTGGAGGTGTTGACAGAGCTATGAAAAGAAGGGAGAACCTCTGAGTCCTTTAAGGAGTGGACAGGTTTGGGAGGCGAGGCTGAGCAGGAAGGGGGATTCGAAAGCAAAGGAGGTGCCACCTCTGTGGAAAGAGTAGAAAGAGGGGGTGCAGTTTTACGATGTGACTGTATCAGATTATCCACAGCCTCTAGAAATGAGTCTGGAATAAAATCAGAGGGCAGAGAGGAGTCAAATGACAAACCTGGAGGAGTATGAAGACCTTCTGCAGGATGGGCCGGGGACTTGATCGATCCAGGTTCATCAGCTTCTGAGGTAAAGCCTCCTTCAAGTCTTTGTGGGCATGTATTCCTCAAATGACCCACAGAGCGACAACAGCTGCATCTAAAGGGCACGTGCAGATAATCGAGCCTCTAGACCAGCAAGCGTTCATTACATAAGATTTCTATTTCTACCGGGAGCCCCCGTGAAATATCCAGTTCAACAAGAATTCTTGCCACCCTTTTGTCGTAAACCAAGTGAAAATCGTCTTCTACAGACACAAACCTCCCAATGGTGTTCCCGATTCCTTCAAGAACCTGTCTGCTCCATAAGGGAAATGGGACGTGGGGTAAAAGGACCCACAGATGGCGTTTGGAGATCCTCTCTCTCAAGGGATCGAATTTGGAGTGCCAACATCCAAG
Source organism: Pseudotsuga menziesii (assembly GCA_001517045.1). NCBI lineage: Eukaryota > Viridiplantae > Streptophyta > Pinopsida > Pinales > Pinaceae > Pseudotsuga > Pseudotsuga menziesii. The sequence continues at coordinate 36,163 of LPNX010386314.1, read as the reverse complement.
AACCAATGATCCCTTTCCAATGCGCCAAATGCCTTCAAGAACCCGAGTGCAGTGTTCCACATCAAGGAAAATGAACACTATCCAGCCGTTCGACAGCAAACTGATGGTCGGAACATAATCGAAAATAGGCTTCCAATTTTCCGAGGCCCAATTGACCCATGAAGCCTTGTTCATACGACAATACTCCAATCTACCAACCAATGCACGAGAGCACAAGGACGTAATGCGGTCCATGAATATATCATGTCCCAGAACGTAACGATAGCATTTCTCATGTGCCTTAATTTGCTTTGTCCTACACTTTCTACGGTAGCGGGACTGTAAGACCGAATCTGCCATAGGGAAAGTCCTTTTAAGTCAACTCCCCAGCTACGTTGTGCTGAAAAACCAAGAACACTGTCCCCTGACACCAAAAAGGACCACAACCTCAAGTTGAACACAGGACAAAGACCATTACCATATAAAACTATTGCAGAAGAGACAAGGGTTGAGTCGCAACTTCGAGGAATGGCTCCAAACACTCAACCAACAGTAGGTGGTGGAAGAAAAATAGTAAACCAACTCCGCTGCGACCCCGTTCCAAAGAGAGCTAAGTCACAACCCGAGAAGGGTTTAAGGTCAAAAAGAAGTAACTGAGTCACAGCCCGAGGAGGGTTTGGGGTCAAAAAAATAAACAGTAAACCAAGAAAAAACAGTGAACCAAACCCGCCGTAACCCCGTTCCAAAGAAATAAGCTGAGTAACAACCCGTGGAGGGTTTAAGGTCAACGGAGAAAGTTACACTGCCGACAGGATCAAGGAAGGCTCTAGAAGGGTGAGAAACCCGAACCTTCAGGACAACAAATCCTCCAAAATAGGAAACAAAAGTCAACCCTGTACCTTAAAAAACCCACATCAGAAAAAGAGAAGAGAAACCCATTCAAGGGTGGTGAGAAACATCGTCAACCAGCGCAGTCGAAAACAATGATTCCTTCCCACTTTTTTATAAACTTGGTTGGTACTAGTCCCCCAATGAAGGGGAGGGACTCCAAGTAAGGCTACAAGCTGGTACCCACCACCAGGGACAAAGAAACCCTAAGACAGAGAAAACCCTAAGGACAGAAGAAGCAAAGGAAAGGCGAGAATCTGAACCCCTCTTACCGAAAACCCAAGACACTGTGCTTCAGAGAGAAATAAGCAAGTAGAAGAGCAGGCGGAAGGACAACTCATAGCTTCATTACTATTCACAGGCCATATCAAATGTAAATGTGCACACAAAAGTAAACCCTTTGAGAAGCAATGAGCCCGAAGACCATGCCAAACCACGGTGAGTCCTTCTACCAGGTCTGAGAAGGGGGTGGACATCTCCATGGAGCTACAGGAGAAGCCTGAGAGCGACCCATCAGCTCTGCCTCTTTCGCAGGAAACCTCCACTTCTTATGCTTAGCTTGGTCACTTGTGCATGCCTCTATCTTTATTGATATCACATTGCATATTCAAAACATGGTTAATGACACTGACCTCATGAGAATTGATATTCTATGCCTACAAGAAATAAACAAAAGATTTCTTCCAAAGTAAAGCGTCCTTGCAACAAACTATTACTATTTCTTGTCATTCCACAATTATGGCATTCTTGCATGTTAGAAACAAAACATAGTATCCAATATATTGAATGATTACATAGAAAATTGCATTGAAACAATGATTAGTCGATTCCATATTCATGGAGCTATTATAGTATTAGAAAACATCTACATTTTTCCACATGCACCAGTAAAGCAACTTTATCAGTTTGTTAATTATATATTAGAAAATGTTCATAAACTAGCATATTGTAATGGTTGGTAATTTTAACTTTTTCAAGTTCCATAGAAATATTGCACAAACGTTTTCCATATGTTCATGGAAAATTATAATTTCAAGTTTCATGCATAAAAACAACAATGTGTGTTGGCTATTTGATTAATCATTTGTGAATTCAAAATTTATTTTATAGAAGATTAACAACATTTGCATTTCAAATCCTTTGAAAACACTTTCAGACAATGTTTGTACAAATTTTATTTCCTTGCCAATGCTAATAGGCACAAACAATGCATTTCCTTTACATCAAATACAACATATTTTCCCTTCTACATTTATGCAGTTTTATACCTATTGTTATTGTCACATACCCCAATTTTGTAAAATTATGTAAATTGTTTTATTATATTTCTGAGACATTATGTTAAACTTAATCCTAAGTAGGGATTGATGACTCAGTAGAGTCAACAGTAATGGAGTGTAATTCAGAATATTTTATTATTAACAAATAAATTATGGAGACAACAGCATGGAAGAGCTGTTAAAAGAGGTTACTGGTCAAACTGGTGGATGGAACTAGGTGGAAAGGAAAAAGACAAGTGGCAGCATCCTCAAACACTTCCTAAGTTGCAGGTGGTAACTTCCCTATATTTGGGGTCATGATTCCCCAAGAAAGTAGAATCAGAGCAGGTGGCTCATTAAATGATAGTTAACCCAACAAAGACCTAGGCAATCTTTTAAAAGAACTCAATGAAGAGAGCTGAGGCTGCTCAGATATTTTCCAGAGAGAATTCATTCAGGTGAATGTTATTCAGGAAATTCATTGAGGAAGAGGGAAATACAGTAAGGAAGTTGTTCAAGGAGGATTGCTGCAGTAACTTGATTTCATTACAACTTTTTGGGCTGAGAGAAATGACTGATAGTTCTGAGTTAATACTGAGTTTGAAGACCGGTATCTAACTTTGCTGCACCTAGTTCCAACCAGGGAGACTAGAGCAAGCTCGGGGGTCCTGAGAAGTCATTGTTTGAGCGCTCTCCAGGAGTTGGTAGGGAGGAACGGCCTCCCATTACTGTTGTTGTCCACAGTTTAAACAGGTTCTGTCACTTATTTATTTATGTTTACTAAGTCTGAATGGATGCATGTTATGTTTATTTTATATGTCTGAGGAGTTAATTAGTTTAGAAAAGTTAGTATCTCAGAATATCAGTAGTTTAATTTGTTTAGAGTTACTGTGTTTTTCCACATCTGGTATCACCAGACCGTACTCCAGCATAGTACCTCGGTATTATGAAGTAATATCCTTATGAACCGAGTTTCCTATTTAGTTACTTACAGTAACGATAAGTGTTTCACCAATTTATAAGTTACTGTATCTTTGTTTTCAATAAAAGCTACTGTACATTATAGAAGGCAGAAGTTAGATTGAATTCACATTGTTTTGCTATATAGTTTCCTTCCTTGTTTTCGGATGATTTCATTTCTGGAAATTAACTCAAAGCAAGAACAAGTTACAGAGCTATTATTTCTCTTAATTCAGATTTTAAACATGTTAATACTTGTACTTACAGAATATTTGGTAGAAGTAAACAATGTAAATTTATTTCAATATTCAAGTAAGCTAGCTAGAACTGTGGTATTATATTTAATTCCTTTACTTTTCCTTTTTTTTAATTTCAATTTCTAACATTACTTATAATGATAACTATAACTTTTATGGATTAAAAATGCATGCTATTATACATATAGTTATATAAAATAGACCATAAGTAGTGTTAAATAATTAATTTTCATCTATTTTTATAAGTAAATAATAATTTAACTAATAGAATAAGTTTTATCAAAACCTTTTTAGTATCTGCTAACCAGTACAGGAATTTTAAATAGCACAATGCTATTCTCTGTACGCTTTAAAATAAACATAGGTTACACATGGAGAATTTTAAATTCCATTAAAGATAGGTTTATTTCTTTGCATTAGCAAGCATTATAGTTATAATAATAATATTATACTTTTATATTATCTAATATAGAAACAATAATCTTTTAAAAACTAAAGGAATATAAATATTTAAATTACAAACCCGAAGTTAATATACTCTGTCGTATAGAATAAATAGACTCTTCTTAAGGATTTCGTTAAGGAAATTAAAAGCAAAAACATAAGAACCTTTATAGCTTAAAAATGTAAACCCTATTTATCACTTAACAAGAATTTCATAACAAGTAACTCAAGGTATAACCCAGGTATTTAACCTGATAGTATTTTTATAAAAGAAGTTATCTATAGTAAAACAACTCAGTTACATATTTTAAAACAAAGATAATTAACAGAACATTAGACTGCTCGTTCATCGAGCTTAATAAACATTTAATTACTCACAGATGTAAATAGAGTATGTATTATAATACATATTATCAGATAAAGGTAAAACTGTATTATATTCTAAACTGTATAAATTAGGGTTAAAACCCTAGAAACATTAGTTATGCAAATAAGTAGTAAATTATAAAATAAATCAATAATTTACTTACGGCCGCAAACAAATCAACACTACAAGGCTGTCACAAGCCTGTAGTCTATCTATTGCATACACAGTTTGTAATTTTAAAGTAAATGCAGTAATAGAAGCAAAACTGAGCAGTAATATAATATTAAATTAAGAAGAGAAGCATGGACAGCACAGAGCTTCAGGTTCTGGGTAAAACCCTGACAAAAATTTAAAAAGTAGGTACTGAGGATGGAGTTTATCTCCTTGGCACCTCGCGGCTACCAACTTCCTTATAAAAAAATATAATTTACAGCCTGTACATTATCTTTTTACTTATGCGTGCTCATACAATGAATTAATGAAAACCCAAAACCCACAGTTTGTTCGCAGCGAAGCACCCCTGCTAAATAAAGAGTAAAACTCTTTTAAACAGTGAGTAGGTTCATTAAACTGAACCAGGATGACCACGGGGGTTACACATCTTAAATTCAAACTCTTAACTGCCCTAAGAACCAGCAAGGGGGAAACGCCATGGATGAAACCAGGCTTACCGGGAGAAGCCATCAGTCGAAATTTTGCACCTCCCACGACACGAAGAGGAGTCGAACCCTACAACAAAGGAATAGTTATTATTAAAACCTTATAAAAAAAAATATTGTTAAGCTAATATATTAAATAGGAAGCGAGGGAAAACCTGTATTTACCTTAGAGCATGATGGAGTTACGGCCTTTGAAGAACAACCAAATAACCACTGGTAGGAAGAAAAGGAAAACCATCATTGCCGCAAAGAAAATGGAGCTCGCCGGAGAAGAAGGACTCTGTCACAATGGAGGAGGATGCGCAGTACTAGCACAAGCAACGGCTTATACATTAACGAGTTCGGACAATAGCTGCCAAGGGAGAAAACCCTAAGTAAAATAAACACCATTCAATACTACCAGTAAGCCTTTCAACACAGCAATCTTCCCTCAGCACGGTGGGTAAGTCCACGAGAGAACTAAACCAGTATGGGAGGAGTTATCAGGCAGTGCACGTAGTGGAACGGACATAAAGTTTTGTAGAGTGGCCGAAGGCCCTAAGGCAGCGGAGGAGTGATGATTAGGGTTAAGTCAAAATGCTTTTATAATGCCAGTGCAGGGTAGAGGTGAGCCCACGTAGCCCCATAAATTATTTGCATGCAATGATAGGAACTCTATCGTTCCACGACGAGATTCAACAATGATTTCGAATCATATCACGAAGTTATCATAAGGTTTGACATACCATAGTTTTCGCCTGCATGTAAAATCAACTATGTAAACATTAGCATAATGTGTTTAATTCATTATACTATAGCATGGATTCATCGTTGGTCTCATACCACTAAGTTTTGGAGAAAAGTGTTATTTATAATGAGTTACAAGAATGAGAAGCAATGCTAATTACTATAGTGTAGTTTAGCTATAACCTATTTTATAAAGTACCATTTCCTAGTCACAAATAAAGTAAAGGAGATGATATTATAAAGTATTTTTAAATTATAATAGTTCCTAGGTGGTGATATTTTGATCATAATGATGGCTTTGCCTTAATCTTATAAACTCTCTTTATCTATAGATTGACATTCTTATTAATAATTCTTAGAACTATTTTATTTGTGTCTATTGGACTCTTATCAAATTCAAACCAAGGGCGACAAAAGAATTTATAAGAATCTCTTTATAATAAGAAGCTTGGATAAGATAGCCCTTTTTTTATAGTATAGCTATGAAATTCATAAATGGTGTTTCAAATATAGGACTAACTCTAAAAGTGTTATTGTCCTTATCCAAATATCAATCATGGAAAGAGAAGTAATATTCCATAACAATGCAAACCCTTAAAGTATTGAAAGAAAACTTATGTTAGGTATTAAACTTGTTAAATGCTTGAAGTAAGAAAAGAATAGGTTGATACTTAAACTAGCTTATTGTTTACAATTACATTTGCAAATCTAAACATATTGCAAATTTAAACATAACATGTTGTAGTAACTATGAATAAGTAAAAATTAGATCTGTAATGATGTAATTACTACCATGCTTGTTGCTAGTCAAGAAATACCTGTTGTTTTGTTACAGTTAATTTTCAGTGCGAACTTTCAAAGGTATCGTATATAGTAGAAAGGTTAAGTTCTGCTTCTTAACAAAGATTTAGCTGCTACAATTACATGTAAAATTCGATTCTCTAGCAGTAAGAACTTAAAAGAAAACCTATTTAAAGCCTTACCTTTAGAAAACTGGAAAATCAGTCTAGCATGTATATATGTCTACTGAATAATTTATGTACAGCGATTTTGTTATTTGAAAAATGTAGAAATTGTTAGCATCGACCCGTACATCTTGCCTATATATCTATAAGAAAAGGAAAAACTGCTGCGTTAGCTTGGAAGCTAAGTAAGCCCGGTCATTCAAGACATTTCCACCTTGTGATTGCAAATAAAAAACAATCAGTAACTGACAAGGAACTCATCTTTAAAGTTAAGTATAATAAAAGATCATTCAGTACAATTCTGATAACATAAACTAATCAAACAGTTAATGACTGCATTTAATAAGATTATATGCTAATTTAAAAATTTTAAATTTTTCGAAATTTTTGGGGTTTTGACAGTTATATTGATATAGATATGCATATAGTATTCATTGTGCCAACAGATTAAAGAAAAAAAACCACTATTTTGACATTGCCATATATAGATTCATAGTAGTATTCTTATCTTCCTTCCATATTCCAATGTATGCTGCACTTTTATTCTTTATGGCTAATTTTTTAATTACATGGCTAAAGACAACTGCCAAAATTTCAAAGTGGTATTTTTCCAAAATCGGTCAATTCTTTATGGCTAATTTTGTAATTAGATGTCTAAAGACGACTGCCAAAATTTCAAAGTGGTATTTTTCCAAAATCGATAAAAAAATGCAGGATTTCTTGAACAACATATATTCCGTCTCAAAAACTTTGGTTGTTTTTATAACTTTTAGATACCATATTTTTATCACAGTTTATCTTGGATTTCAGATATGGAGATACCTAATAAAGAAACTAATACAACTCAAGTTCTAGAGGCATAAACAGATACAGACTGGAAGAAAATGTAAGAGCGTAAACAAGAAAAGAAGCTTTATTATTAGTTGCATCAAAACCTTTTGTTTATTGTTGATATATCCCATTTGGAACTTGTCTCAAACTTAAACAAGTTGCATGACCACTATCCTCTATTATGTAGCTATGTTCAACAACATACATTAATGTGTTTGAAGGAGATGTCTTGGCCTTGTTTGGACCTACAAAAATTAAAAATCCAAATTTTCTTTCCTAGAATCAAGTGTTTCATGCTGAATTGGTCGATAGAGATGGTGAATTGAAAACAAAAATTAATATTAACAACCATCTTAGACCCAGTTTCATTGAACGTTTCTTTCTTGGTGCCAGTGTCAAAATTTCAGATTTTTCATTTAGAAATAAAGGACCATATGATAGAATAAATTCAAAATGCATAATGATGTTACATGAACAAAGTTCAATTAAAACATTATCACAAGTCTTCCAACAACATAGACTTGCATTAGACACAACTATTTCTTCCTTCTTAAGATCACTAATCACTTATTCTAATGGTTCCATTGCAACTATTATCATTAGCTTTTACCAAAACAATAGAGTCAATAGATTAAGTATCAAAGATGGAGAAGCAATAAAAAATACCACAACTATGAATTCTTAATAACAATTATCGCCATTATTTTGTCATCACATATATTATTTTTATTATTATATAATATTACATTATCCTTATAATTTATAAAGGTTATAACAACTTCATGCCTACATTATAACCAATACTTTTATATTTAAAACATTTATTATTCACGTTAATATGTTTTAAACATTTATACAAGTACGGCCAACATAAGAAACTCATTAGAAATGTATGAATACATTCAATGATTTTGTTTTTGAATTTAAGTTTGATTTTTGAATAGTAATATATTTTTATATAAAAATATAAAAGTATATAAATACATGATATTAAATGATTTTTAAAAAAAAATTAAGATTGATTTTTGAATAATAATATATTTTTATATTAAAAAATAAAAATATATGAAAATGAAAGTACTTTGAAAGTACTAAAATTACTAAGTACATAAATATTATATTTCAAAGTAATTTATGATTATTTTTTCATTATGAGTATGGTTAACCATGGATTTTCATCCACCATCTAGAATTTGACAAGTAAGCAACTTTAACTCAAGCAATGTCATCTCAAACATAAGGGATGATGTCATTCTCTAACATTTAATTGGTTCTTGTAAAGTCGATTTTGATTCCATACATTTTTTATTTGATGCCCATTTTTTACCTCAAAACTCCCCTAATGTAAATCATTTCATCATGTTTAAATAAAACAAAGCATCATAACTCCAATTGCAATAACCTATAGAGTTGTGCATCAAGGCGATGATGAGTGGCTAGAAAATATGGATCTACGCTTTTGATCAAAGAAAAACAAGTATCCCATAGCTCTACACTACCCACACACTACCTTGGTCAATAATTGTTGTGAGTATGTTTATAGCCAAGGGCATATCTTTGCAGTTGTCCATCATCTATTTTGTGAAAGCAATTAAGAAACATACTGAAAATAATGTAAAAGATAGAGACCATGACAAAAATGGGAACATGTTTTAAGATGAACTACTCACTTATATGTTATTAATCACATTATGAAAGCTACATTTATATAAACATAGTAATAAATAATATAATATTATCCATTAATTTTATCTCTAAATTTTTTTTCCTACCATGAATATATCATAAAGAGCATTTGAAATTTTCCTAGCATGAACATATCATAAAGAGCATTTGAAACATAATTTCTTGAGATAATATAAATAAAGAATTAAAAAAAAATTACAATAAGTAAATTAATTATAATTGTAATAATTTAAAAAAATATACAATATATATGGAAGTTTATTGTAGACTAACACTCCTCAATAATCCAACATTAATCTTTATCACCACCTTGGCCCCATGTTCCATTACAATGTGCACATGTAAAGAATATTCATGATCCTCCCCAATAATCCTCATAAGCCCCTTTGATAGAAATGCAAAGAATCCTCATAAGCATATACATTTCTTGTGGAAAAGTAATTTGTCCCAAAATGACCCTTACCTCTCTTGGTATAGATATTTTTGGTGTAATGACCCGAGGCATAATAGGAAACAGTTTCACTTTTGAGCTTCATAGGTTTACAATAAGGGTTATTGTTAAATAAACTCATTTATTTGAAAAACTTAAATCATTGTATACTAATATTGTTTAACATCATATAATCCTATAAACTTTAAATGTTGTAATTGTTTAAAGAAAATATAAAAAAATATAATTGATTTAATTGCTATTTTGATTTTTAAAATTTTATATTAATTAAAATCAACTTTAAATTTCAAAATTTCACTTAACTGCCTTCTGTGGGAAGCATGGCATCCTTATTAAACAGTTCTCTAATTACTACCCTTAGGGGGTTTTACAGAGTCTATGAATAAGACCATCATCCAAATCCTGAAGACTGTTTTTGCTAACCCCCCAAATTTGCATACCGAATTGTTAGCAGCCTTATGGGGTCCTAATTAGTAAAGAATGCCCTATTTTTATTCTCCAATGAGCCCCCTTTGGTTACACTTTCAGGGGTATACTTGCTTGGTAAACTGACCCTTTTCTTCGTTAGTTCATCGGTTTACAATAAGGGTTATTGTTAAACAAACTCATTTATTTGAAAAACTTAAATCATTGTACACTAATATTGTTTAACGTCATATAATCCTATAAACTTTAAATGTTGTAATTATTTAAAGAAAATATAAAAAAATATAATTGATTTAATTGGTATTTTAATTTTTAAAATTTTATATTAATTAAAGTCAACTTTAAATTTCAAAATTTAAATTTGAATAATAATGATATGTCTTATTACATATATATATATATATATATATAAACTTCTGAAATAAAAATGAAGCACAATACTAAGCTCTAAGCTCTAAAAGTTGATAAACCCCAATGAATTTCATCCTAATTTCATTAACAATCTCTAATATCTCTCTTGTAAATAATATATTTTTAGGTTTAACCTTCTACTCCTCTTGTTTGCAAACAATAACTTATCAAACAGAATACTTGCAACTCAAGTACCTAAATACACTTTTTATTTAAATAAAGAGTACCCAAACACTTTTCAATATAACTATCGAATAATTAATAGAAATTCCCTTATCACACCTAAATCACAAATTAACTTACCTTAAAATAAATGGGACTAGGTTCATAGGGTCCACCGGGCCTTACGACTTTGAAGGGAGATAGACCTACAAGAGACCACCCCTTGCCTAGAACTTGAATTTAAAAGGTTGAACTTCCTCTTCAAGTGCCACCAACTGTGAGGGGTAATTACTTATCAACATATGAAAGCTCTTTCAGCCTAAGAGCTTAAATAAATCATAAAGCTTAAAAGTCATGAGAATTCTAGTATTTCTTCCTCGTCCTAATAGATCATAGCAACAAAGCTTGAAAACTCTTTTTTTTCCTAAAAAAGGTTTTTTCTCCTTCGGCGTGCCTTTTATTTGCCTAGAACTTTCTTGGTAGTAACTACCTCCTCATATTGGCCACTTTTCCTAGGGAAAAAGATCAACACTTACTTAAATAAAAGTTTTGTCAATTCACTACATGGTTGCTCATAACCATCCAATAATTGTATTAAGATTATTGCATGATTAATCATTTACATCATCCATTAAGGTCTTAACTTTAACTTCATAAACAATATATACATATTTAAAACAATATTTTAACTTTCAAAGTTATATATATATGCCAATTTTATAATGTAAATAGGCAAGATGTCTTATACATATAATATGGGCTATATATAAAAGATGCATTTTTATAATGGAAATGGGTAAGATGTGTTATACATCTAATATGGGTCATAATTGTGATATGAGATGTTATAAGTCATAATCAAAAGGGTTATCATATTTTTTTTAAAAGAAGAGAAAAATTATTATTGATTTTAATTAAATTTATGGAGTAATTTATTTATCTATTTATGATTTTCTTTTGGCAAAATCCAAATTTAAAACTTTTGAATATCCTATAACACTTAAATTATGCAATTTTCATAAAAAAAAAATCCAACTAAACTCTTAAAAATTTATAAAAAATATAAACAAAATAAAATACTTAAATTACACCTTAATTTATTTATTGGACTTATAAGTTTTAATAATAAAAATAGATAAAATGTGATAAATTTATTTATATCATGTTAAATATAAAAATATAATATGAATTTATAAATTTTTTAAAATTATACAAATATAAATATAATTGTAAAATATATCATTAATGAGTGTCTATTATTTTATTAAAAACATATTTAAAAAAATTAATTAATTAATTAATTATTTTTTAATTTTCAAATTATATGCCTTTTATTTAAAACTTTCATTTTTTTCTTTTCAAAATTTGTGACCTTTCCCATAGAAATGTGTTAAAATTGTATTAAATAATGGCTGGTATAAGTTATAATAGCATTGACTTTAGGACTGAAGTGGATGTGAAAGTTTTTAATTTTTTATTATATTTAATTTTTTTTATTTGAAATTAGTAAAATGTGTTATAATTTAACATCATTTAACATAAAATATAATATAGAATCATAAATATTTTAAATTATACAAATTGAAATATACTTAATTATTAAAGATTATGTTTTTAAATGTATATTAATTTGTAGGGTTATTATTTTTTAGAAAAAGAAAAAAAAATAGATATAGTTTTTTTTAGTATTTTAACTTAATTAATTTTAATTTTAATTTAATAGTCCACAAAACATTTTTTAAATTGATTATTTTATGGAAAATATCAACAGTGCTATTCAAACATAAATGTATGGTCATCTTATATCATATCAAGCAGGAATGCATTTAATTAAAGGGGCTTCATAAGAGTATATCAAGCATTACATAGAGTCTCACAAGAGCATCATGTCACTTACAAGAATTATTATTCAAACATGAATGTATGGTCATCTTACATCATCAACACATTTATTACAAAGGGGCTTCACAACTAGAGCATATCCAGCATTACATAGAGGCTCACAAAAACATCACATCACTTACAAGAATTAAATTGACCTCACTTACAAAAATTAAACTGAAAGTGAGTGGAAGGATAACAATCATTTCTCTCAACAACCAATGATAAGCCACATCACATCGGTTGATGACCAACCGTTTACTACAAAGCTAAAACATTAAAAGCTACACATTCAAAGCTAACCCTCCTACTTTTATTTTTACGTCGAAGACGTTATTCTCTGAGGTCCGTTTTTTTCCATCGTGGAAAAAAATGGTCGTCCCTTCCACGAATTGTTTGTTGCCATGTGTCATTTTGTTTGCCCAATCAATGTTTGCCACGTGCCTCTATGCCTTGACATTTCTCCTGAGAGCGGCGACTGCGGCAACAATGCATCTGAATCAGACGTCTGTAATCTACGATCATGGAGGCCTTCGTTTTACCTGGCCTCAGACCTCGGATCGTTGTAGACTCATGGCATCATCTCTCGTTAATTCTCTCCACATACGGAAAGGAGCCGTGGTATCAGTTTTTTTCCCAATGTTCTTGCTATGTATGGAACGCATTTCGTCGTTCCCAATGATGCAGAGCTCTGTATCTTCCCTTTGCACCATATTGTCTTAAAATAACGTTCTCCCATTTTCAAATTTCCCTTCCCGGGCATCCTTGACATTGACTGCCTCAACCACTTTAGGTCCAACAAGCATAATGATGACTGAAATAACAATTCGTTCTCCATGAGTTTCCTCTAACAATGAGCATTCCTAGTGATCCTGGTCATTCCCACAGTTTCTTATTATGTTAATATATATCTCATAATGCTACAATCGCCCAATATTTACGAGATGGATTTATTCATTTGTGGTTTCTTCTCTAATAACCTTAATAATATCTGTTGCATAATGTGTACTACTCTGTATCAATGAAAGAATTGGCAAAGAATGACTATACACTTATGTAGGAAAACCACGCCCTACTGCTCTGTATCAGTGAAAAAATTGGCAAAGAATGACTATACACTTATGAGGATGACAACACCTGGATCTCATTCTTATTTATTATGCCGATGGCTACTCGTTCAAACCTCCTGAGCCATACATACATATTACAATGGTTCAATATAGATATATATCGTACTAATTTGACAATCTACTTAATAAGAAAAATTGAACCAAAACCTCTTACCTTCAACAAAAGGATGGAGAGAAGGGAGTATGGCCCGCAAGCATGAGGGAACAACAATGGTGCGTGGTTAGAAGAGGATGTGCATTGGGGATATGGAGATGAGTGATGCAGCAAGGGATGGGGATAGAATGAGTAGATGTGCATGAGCTTAATGGAGTTTGGACTCTGGAGGAGCATTGAGGGAGTGGAATGTCGAGTGAGATGTGTGTGGTAGTGGCGTGAAGCAATGGGCAGCAATGGAGAAAGGAATTTTGGTAGTGTAGGAACTTGTTGGGAGCAATGTGAGAGATCTGTGAATGGGAGATGGGATAGATATGATTTTAATGCATAGGAGGGAGTGCAATTGGCAAGGGGAATGGGATGGCAAGTGAATTATGGGTGTGTATTGGGCTTTGGAGCAGTGAGCAGTGAGAGCAGGAGAGGAGTTTCGTGGAAGCATTAGAACAAAAGGGAGTTGTGAGGAGGGAGCGCAGGTGTGAGGCTTGTGGAGAGTGTAGGCGCTATCCAGCCAGGTCGTCAATGTCAGGGATGCCAGGGAAGGGAAATTTGAAACTGGGAGAACGTTATTTTAAGACAATATGGAGGAAAGGGAATATACAGAGCCGTATCTTCTCCAATAACCTTAATAATATCTACTGAATAATGTGTAATGCTCTGTATATCTCAATTTCACAACACCAGATTATGGTATGATACCACAAATTATCTTTTTAAAATGATGCTATCCAATCCACAACTATCATGTCATGATCCAATAAGAAGTATCTTTAAAAAATGTTCCAATCCACAACTATCCTGTCATGATCCAATATTCCTAAATCTCCTGAAGAAAGTTGGATACGATACAGTCTGGTTAATCAGTTCTGTAACGTCCCCAGTTTTGACCCCGTTTGCATGATGTATATAATGTAATTAATCGTGGTGAGGAGATAAAGGCAAAAGCCCCACCATCGATTTGGTTGGGTATGTTCGGCAATGGGGATAGTTGCCGATGGTATATCGTGCTATCTGGCACATTATAATGTGGCATCATGTAAATACGCACATCAAATAAAATAAACCACAACCAGCTATGGCAGTGCAATGTTGAATGAAAAGGGCATGGTTCCAAAGGATAAGGGGTGGGGGATGTCAAACCTTGGTTATGGGGGGAAAAACCCATGTGTTGCCACCTTGTTTTGTTTTGCCATCTTCCCTTGTCAACCTCTTTATTGTTTTGGGGAGTAGTTGAGGAAATGCTGTTGGTGGTTGGGGCAGTTATTGTCTTTGGGACTGGGGTGGCAGGACTGTTAGTCCTTTGCCCACGCGCCCACTTCACCCACGACTGCCTTCACTCCACTCTCACACGACCTTCCATTCTCCCCACAGGTATTCTCTCCTCGGTCTGTTTGGTTCCTCCGGTTAGTCTGCTCACTCTCACGCAGAGAAGGGGACGGTCTGCTTTCATCCTCACGCAGGCAATGGGTCAAGCTCCTCACCGCGCGTGCTCTCTGTGGGCTGTTCGTTCCCCGTCGTGGTCTATTCCTTATCCGCGTTCAGAGGGAAGCGAGTTCACTCTCACGATTGTCTATCCATCCACGTGCATAAGCGGAGATGCCCCTCCTCACGCACAGGCGGGGAGTATGTAGTTTTTCCCCAGCGGGGGACTGTGTAAGTCTTTCTGTTTTCTTAATTGTCCAGGATGGACTGCTGTTTGCATTTCATCGTGGTGATTGTGGTTGCTGTTACGTTTGGGGCTGTTGGAAGTCGCTTGGAAGTTGCTTTCCATGTTGGACTGTAATTGCTGAGTGGTTACATGCGTGTAATTGTTGGTCTGCGGACTGTGCTGGGAGTTTGGATTTTTCCCTGTTTTGGGACTATGGATGGCTGTTATCATTCATTGTGGGGTTGTGGCTGCTGATTGCCACATCTATTGGCTGTGTCTTCTTCCCTACCTTGGGACTGTGTAGTTGCCATCGTTTGCATTGTGAGTGTGGGATTGTTGCAGTACCCTGGTTTTGGGTTGCAGCTGAGTTGTTTTGGCCACATTAGGGCCAATAACAACTCTGGGTCGCCTTGTGGGCTTGAGTTGTGTGTTATCTTCTGTTTGGGACTGTCCTCGGGTGTCTTTGCCTTCTTCATAGGGCTGTGAAGGGATTGTTTTGCTGCGTGTAAGCAGTGGTTGGTATTTGGACTGTGCTGGCTTGGCCGGTTTATTGATGGCCTAGTAAACCCAGTGGTGTTGGTTTGGCTGATTGTGCCCCTTGGATATGTGTAAGAAGCCTGCTTGTTCCCTTATCCTTGGAGGAATCATGCCCAGCTCGGGGGTGGCAGCGTTGCTGAGAGATTGATGAGCACGCTGGCCTATGGTTGGGTGGAATGTTGCAGCGACGTAGCTGGTTGCAGGTGAGTTCTTCATGGAAAGATAAGTGTGCTGGTTACTTCATCGTTGCAATTATATCCATTGTTCTATGGATTATGATGAACATGATTAATGCTGGAATGTACATTTGCTTTCGCTGTATGATTGAAGATTTAGGCATTGAGTAATTGTGCATGTACAATGATGGATTATTCATCTTAGCCTGCATCGGGTTATCTAGTATGCATTATGATTAAGCTTTTAACTCAGCATTTATCCTTGTTTATGTTCATGGGGCTGGTTTCCCATGGTTGGTGTGTTGGTCGCATCCTCTTCGCCGGTTTAAGGGACGGGGACATGACAAGTTCTAAAAATTTACTACCAAATATGTGTGCGCCAGTTATTAACCTGTGTAACATGTTAACACATGTCTTCTTCAAACCAATGGCAGAGATTATGGATGGAGGATTAATATGTTAAACACTTAATGGATGGATGGACTAACACATCACTGTGACATCCCTAATTTGAGTGGAGGGCATAAGAAACACACGCATCGCTTTAAGTTTAAATATCTTTCATGGATTTTAAACATGAGGTTTGTGGGTGCAATCAGTTCTAAAGGTCATGGCAATGAATCAGCCTATAAAGATGATTCAAATATTTGAAACTAGAGAAAAACGCAAAAAATATGATTAAAATACTTAGTTATCACCATAAAGATTGTCATAAAAAGGAATTAACTAAGACGAAACTTGAAATTCCTAAGAAATCAATTCCATTCTCTGTTGTTCTGCTATTCATTGAGATACAGAGCCTGCATTACAAAATTTCAAATTCCTAAGAAACTTGAAATTCCTAAGAAATCCATTCCATTCCAACCCAGACAAAGGTAAGATACAAAACCTACATTACGGTGGAAAGGGAAGAGACAAAACCTACATTACCCTAATAAATATCCACTGAATAACGTGTATTACTCTATATACTTCAACTCCGCAGCTCTAGATCTAATGGTAAGATTTGGAGAGAAATACCTGTGATGATGGACCTAGCCCTCAGCTATTACAGCTCCATAGCATTCTTAATTCCTGCATCAAAATTCAAATTCAAAAACAATAACCTGCCATTCAGTACCCAATATTTCTTAATTTTCACAGAATTCTTAAATTCAACCTACAATTTGTATTCCTATTCTAAGAAAACCATGAATATATAGATATAAAAAGATAAAGACATACCTGTGGTGAAACTGACCCTGGGCAGCATCTTTCATTCCTGCTTTGAAGTTCAAATTCAAATTCAACCTCCTTTGTCACAAGCAAGCTGAAACAATACAAAAACATAGAAAAACAAACAAAACAAACAACAGAAACAATACAAAAACACAGACAAACAAACAAAACAAACAACACAGAGACAAACAAACAAAACAAACCACAAACCACAAAGACAAAGACTCTAAGAACAAATTACACCTATTTACTTAAGCATAGATGAATAATATATCTTAATTTATTTATATATATGTGTTTCTTTAAATTGATATATTATAAATTTTATATTTTATAAAAGATGAAAATAACTTATTTATTTCTTTAATTATATGAAAAATTACATGTCTTCCGTTTTCTATTTTCTATATTGAGGAATTAGTGAAGGTAAGAATAACCATTTGATAGAGGAATTGATATTTTATAAAAACTTTAAAAAAATATTTGTTTAAATTTAGTTATAAAAAAAAAGAATTTTGAGAATCTTAGTATATTAAATTTAAGTGTGAATTTTTATTTAAGAATTAGAATAAGATAATGCATGTGGACAATCTTATTATGGTCATTAATTAATAATATTGAAAATTAAATCTAAATATAATGATGGTTAGTGTTATTGATGAAAAAATGTTAATAAATTTGTGTAACAAAATCTTTTTATGAAATAATTATATATGTGACAAAGTCTTTTAAAAGTATTTAATAGTTTTTTATTTGTAATATGACCATTTAAAAGAAGAATTTTATTTCAATATTTCTTTAATAGGAAAACCTAATAAAAGTGCAAGTCCTTTGTGTTGGACCTATGGTAAATAGATGTTTTCAATAGTAATTGAAGTCTACTTGGTTGAAAATTGGAGTTTAGTATATTGTAGTGGAAGGTTTACCTTTGAGTTTTGTTTGCTTCAAATTTGTGGTGACACAAGATTGCATCTCACTTAAAAATTAGGGTTAATTAATATTTGAAGCTAAATACTTGAGTGTAGTGGTTCAATAAAATAGACTATGGCATGCTAAGATTGTTGTGCAACCTTATCCAATAAATCCTACCTCTGTAACCCACTCACTAATTTGAACCTCCATCTTAATACAAGCTTAATCACCTCATTTGTGGATAGACCAAATTCTTGTTATTCAAATCAAATCAAATCTTATTTTAAGAGGCATTTTAAAGACATATATTTTCGAAAGTTTAAAAAATTCCTTTACAAAAATTATTTTCTAATCATAAATCTAATTTTAAGCTTTGCTTCTACTATAATTTAGTTACAAAATAGATTATATTTAGTATTTTTTTACTAACTAAATTACAACTATTTATTAGTACAAGGGATATATATTCTATATTTTGTATTTTAAAATTAACCAAATTATCAACTTTTGTCAACACAAATAATATCACTTTTTATTTGTATTAACAAAATAAAAACAATTTGAATATTTCACTTTCAATTTGGATGGCATTTGTCTTTGAAGTGGAATTTTTATAAATGATAGAGTAAAAGGTATGTGTGTGTGTGTGTGTGTATATATATATATATCAATTTTCATTCAAATAAATTTTGAGATGTAATAAGTTGTAAAGTACAATAAGCACATGATGAAGGAAGACTAATTTTAAGAGGTCCAAAAAAGATCTAAAAATAGATTGATCACACTGTAAAAGTTTGGGAAGTGAGCCCTCTCCTGAATTTATGACAATTATATGCATCACCCATAATTATTTGAGTGATAGTGAGATATCGTTTGTTTAATGATCTTGTTTGTACATAACAAAAAAATACATGCATATTGGACATTGACAAATTATTAAGGGTGACTAACTTATTGTGAACTGTCCTTAGGAAGCTACATTTCTTAGAGTACAACACCATTAAAAAAAATAGTTCCTAGGCATTGTAAAGACACTTATTATAAAGGAAGAGAAAATGTTGGATGAGGAAATGATAAAAAGGAAGATACAACATCCCTAAGGAGGAAAAAGCCTTGAAGCAAATGCTATTCATTTTGTGGTAAAGAGAATTTTCCCTTGAGGATTTTGTGTTATGTTTAGAAAATAAACCACCAAATTGTGTATGAAATTACACAAAAAATGCTATTTCTAATAATAAAGTATATTTTCAATCATAGAATATAATTATGTCTCTACCAAAATTTCACAATATGAATATTTAAGAAATAAAAATGTGCACTACTTTTATTCTACGATTATGTTAAATTGAAATGGGGTAAGAATTATGTTAAATTAACATAATATCAACAACAACAAAATGTCAACGTTGCATAAGTTGAATCTATATTTTTTTATTAAAATTATCATTCAAATTTATGATCAAATTTAATTTTTTTTCTTCGACGTTATTTTGCACACCTTCGACGTTATTTTGCACCTTTTTGGGCAATTGCTAGTTTTTATGGCTATAATAAGAGGTTAATATCAGTTTTTAATAAGCAAGAGTAGCTTACTCTAATTGAGCTTAGAGATTGTTGTTTTACAACGAGGACTGTAGATAAGGAGGTGCGTTCTTGATGGCTTCGTTGATTTCTGCTTCAAATATTTGCATCGCAGTGGAGGGCAAGCAAACGGGAACCACTATGCCTTCCACCCCACTTCCACTTCCATTTCGATACGGGATCAAGAAGCTCGACAACCCAGCCACTGTTCCCACTCCACCTTGTGCTGGCCCGCCGTAGGCAGCTCTTCCCCAACCGAAATCCACATCTCCAAACCCGATTTTTGTGCAGTCTGAAACCGCATAGGTGCCCACCACTATGAAAAGAGGGCACTCTTAACTCCATCAAATCCACCACTGATCACATGTACTCATCGTTCACAGCCATTTTCGCTTGGCGGATCAGTTTCACAACCTATCCCAGCGGTTTGCTTGCCAACTCTCCGGTGGTCGTCTTCGTGCATGGCATGCCGATCGAATTCCCGTAGAATTTTTCGGGAAGTGGCGGGTCAAATATTGCTCAGGCGTCCATGGTGAACAGAAGCAGAACTTCCTGCTTGGCGGGCAGTCGGAGAGCCCTCGTCCTCGAACACCACAGACATGCCGACAGAGCTTCGAAGGTCGGGAACTTGCCTTGCGCCTCAGCTACTGCTTGTCTCTTGAGCAACTCAATCTCCTTCGACCCGAAAAAGAATGAATTGTGAGTCATTTCGTTCACGTTCACCATCTGCCCGTGCTTGTCTACTTCGATTTGATCATATTCGTAGTGGGAGAATTTAACTGCTGAATTTGAGCGCGGTGGGAGCTTTTCTCTTTCCCAAGCTGGAAGAACCGAAGGCCTCTCAGTCCCTTTCGCCATTTCGCCGAGAGCTTTCAAGGACTGAATGAGGCCAAGGGCGTCGCTCATGGTGTGATTCAAACGCAGGGAAAATATGAACCCTCCGCATCTCAAGCGCGTTACCTGAAAGATCGTGATAAGCAATACGTTAAGAAAAGTACACTATTTCGACTGGAATATGGATTGAGTCCATCAAATTAAACAAGAATTAATTAATTAATTAACCTGAATGATGAGGAGGGGAGAATTCATAGTAGTTTCAGAGCCCGGCACGTTGTGCAGTAGATCACCCCAATAGGGGAATGGTGGATGAAGGTCTCTGAATTCCTCTATAGAAACATCTGCATTAGCTTCTACAAACAACATGCCTTCACCAGTGCAGTCCACAACGAGCTTACCAGCAGGCGCGTCTCTGAGTATTCCGGCAAAAGGATAGTACCACACCAGAACCTTGGCAAGCCCTTCTCTGATAATTCTGGTTGGATCCTCGCCTTTAATTTTTGAAGCCGGATCGAACCGATAGAACTGAACGATGGGAATATGAAATCTCAAAGTTGCTTGATCATCAATATTGGAAAGGTATAGGAACTCTTTAGGAGTAGGCCAGCAAGGAGCGACAAGTTCAGTCGGCCTTCTGGTGACTTTAATTTTGAGAGATGCCATGAAAACAAACTTATCGATGATCAAGCACGCAATTTACAATCACCAGAATATGCTCCACCATGTTGTGGACTCGAGGCAAATGAAATCTAAGAAGCTGAATTTCGAGATGGAGAAGACGTAGATTCATGAGACGATTTATAAGGTGATAAACTAGTATAAACATTGCTCCTCTATAGATATTTGTCACGTGGTATTCTCCAAAACATTCCATTATTGTCACGTTGATATTTGAGGATGCGGTGTTCTAATATCTCTAATTTGTGGCTGCAGTGTGCTAATATCTCTACTTGTGTCTGCAATGTTCTAATATCTCAGGACTGGGCCTGCTGTGTTCTAATATCTCTAATTTGTGGCTGCAGTGTGTTAATATCTCTAATGCTAATATCTCGGGACTGGGGCTGGAGTGTGTTAATATCTCTAACTTGTGTCTGCAGTGTTGCACTGTTCTAATAGGAGCTGTCTAATTAGGAGATTTTTTTTAATTTTTGGGCTCATTATTTGTGGGAATCAAATGAATTTAATCTACAAAATTTGTAATTTATGTTGTTTGTTGAGTGATATTAAGCTTAGAAATGAAATCAGGTGATAGAAAACTCCCAAACAGCCACACTCTATAAAATCTAACAGAAATTTTGAAAATTTCTTGAAAATTCATGACAAAAAACTAATAAAAAACAACCAAAAACAAAAGGTCAAAAAGTCCCCTCCCTTAGACAACTAGGTTCTAATATCTCCAATCTCTTTAACTAGCCTGCTAATATCCCGGGACTAGATGTTAGGGAAATGGTAAACGTTGTTATAGTGAAAAGTCGTGGTCTTGGGAATTGATATCTCCAATCTCTTTAACTAGTGTGCGTGTTAGGGAAATGCTAAACACTGGTATAGTGAAAAGTCATGGTATGGGGAAATGATTGAAATTTTTAGACTGAAATGTCATTGTCATGGTCTTAGGATATCACGTGACATAAAAATTATGGTCTTAGGATATCATGTGACATAAAAATTAAATTTGATAATTACATTATTTAAGGATTATTTAAGGAAAATAGTAGTATATATTACATTTTAAAACTAGTTAGTTATGGATAATATGTTAGTTTTTATTGAGTCTTTTTGTAATAAACAAGTACAATACCTGCAGAGTAGTTAGTCCTTACCTTTGTATTATATATTTTTTTGTTTTATTGTTAATTAATTAACATCAACATTTAATTATATGTAATTAATACTTTATTTATATAATTTTAATTGTTTATTTTGTAATGTTAATTAGTTAATAAATCATGTGTAATGGTTATGATGGACAACCATTATCTTTTTGATAGACAATGTACTTATTTGAGGATTATTTTGTGTCATAATAATTTTAGTTTTATATTTTTGCAACAAAGTTAATTGATTGTATCATAATTGTTGAGTAAATCCACTCATTCTTATAACTAAAAAAAAACTAATAAACAAAATAAATACTTTAAATAAATAATCTTTCCATAATTAGCAACATTTAAAAAGAATAGATTTTAAAAACATGTAAGGTTGACTTCATTTATTTAATTTTAAATGTCATTTTTTAATTATTCATTTTTTTTTGGTAAGCTGCACAGATATATTATATTACAGAGGAAAAAAAATTACATACAGATAACTTGGCTATCTGAGGTTGAAGGAGGCAAAACCCACTCCAGAGCCTCTCAAAAAATACTATCCTTTTGATCGTGTTCACGATAAAGATGTCCATGACTGAGAGACTTAGTTACAGTAATCCATAAAATACACAACTGACTCCTATATAAGAGCGAAGCCGAAGTTTTTCCAAACATAAGTAAAAACAGACAGTATCATGAGAAATACATAAACCTAACCAAAAACCACTAGAGACTTGACCAAAGAACCTGGTAGGAACGATCATTTAAACTGTAGGGGTTTCTTCAGTGATGGGGCAGGCCCATCGTTCTTCCTGCGACATAGTGGGTGAAGAGGTTGCGACATTTGGTGCCGGAGAAAGAGAATGCAGCTATTGCTCAGACTGCTGGGCCGACGAATCCTTCAGACGCTTGAGGAGAGGCTCCACGGTGGACGAAACCGAAAAAGGTTTGACACGGGGTGCTTTCGAAGAGCAGCCAGTTGTGCTGCCGCTTCCACCTAGACTAGTGATAGCTCGGCCACCAGATTCGTTGCCACTAGCACTACCACCACCCTGAGCACACCACCCCGCTTTGCGCACATTGAGACTAGAGATGCTGGCCATACCTTTCCATGAAAAGGAGTTGTCCATGACCATGAGCTGGGCGTCAATTTCTGCAATTTTAGCTTTCATGGTGTGAACAGTTATCCAAGCCTCAGACCAATTACTGAGCATGTCCTCCGTCAGGTTGCAGAGCATGTTCTTCAGCATCCAATAGTGGTTAATTTGACTACCCTCCTCACCCGTCGAGAGCTTGTGGTTGAGGACCCGATTCTCCCAAGCTTCCACCAAAACATGGACGCGCGGAGAGATGTGCGGTTCATAGTCTACCGGGGTCTGTGCACTGCAACCCCTCTAGGATTTGCCCCGTCCCGAGCTAGCTCGGCTAGGAGTTCCTCTCTGTTGGGACATGCCTGCCAACCTGAGCCTGAAACCAATACGCAGAGGAGCATTCTTACCTGTGCTAAACTTGGAGCGCACTGAAACAAAGACTCTGCAAACTTCCCGCCGCACTGCAAACCCATCAAGGTTTCTAGCCAAGGCATAAAACTCAACCTCGTTCTGAATAAAATGCTTGTCATTCCACATACCTGCAAACATTAACCATCGTTGCAGAGCCATGAATGCACATAGGAGGACGGAACTTCGCTAGCCCTGTTCACATGAGCCAAAGTGACCAATGAAACTTCTCCCACGCGCAAAAAACCTTGCATATGCTGAAAAGGTGCACTGTCTCGTTGGGTTTCCAAAGGAGTGACACGTGCTCTTTGCGGTGGCCGGAAAGAGGGACAGATGTAGCCAAAGTTATCACACGCACCCGAGCATTATTCAATTTTATATTGAATTGCAAATATTATTATTATAAATTTTAAAATTTAAATCTTCAAAAAATATTCATAGATAACATAAAAAAAATTATTACTAACCAATATATTTTTTTATTCTTTAATTAAAATAATATATATAGTAAAACAATTCATTAATTTATGTAATGTTAACGTAATTCTTTAATTAAAATAATATATTGAGTAAAACATGTAAGGTTAATTTCATTTTATTATGTAATGTTGATTTTTTTTTTAAATTGTTTAATTTTATATTGTCTTATAAATTTTATTATTATAAATTGTTTAAATGATATTTTAACAAAAAAATTGTTTTGAATTGTTTAAAATCACAATTTATTGAGTAAACTTATTAATTTTTGTTGGTAAAAAAATTAATAAAAACAAAATAAAAATACAATATCATCTATTTACCATCTATTATATACTTGTTAACAAAACTATAAAAACAAATAAGTAAACATTTAAAACCATTATTCTCGATAAGAAAAATATGAATCCAAAAATATAACTAATACTTAAATCAAGTTTTTTTAAAATATAAAATATTAAACATAAAATATGAATCCAAAAATATAACCAATGTTGAGTTTTAGAAGGCTGACTAAAATATTTTTTGTTTTTATTTTATTTTTTAATAAAAAATCATTACCTCTTTAGGTGATAATGAAAAAATGTTTATATTAAAAATCTTGAGTAATTAAAAAAATTAATAAATAAGAAACCCATTTTAATATTAAAACATTATAAAAGATATAAATTATAGTTAACTTTAATATTATAACTTTATAAAAGTTTAAAAGTATATTTTACAATTTTATGTTTACATCATAGTAAATAAAAACATAAAAACATGAAACTTTTAAATGAATATTAAATCTAAAATAATCAAATCAAATCAAATCTTGAGGAATTGAAACATTTAAATCAACTCGGAATTTCTAGGGAATTGAAAGTGTAACTAGGGTGCCATCAATGAGCAATTTAAAACTAATAAATGTTGCTTTGGTATTTGTAAAATAATTAATATGTGTACCATTTTTTTAACTATGTGGCAATTTTAGATTTTTTTTCAAATAAAATATTTTTAAAATATTTTTTTAAAACTAATTGTCACTTCCAACCACGGTTATTTAGTCAAATCAAAGCTTGCAACCAATTATAAAATAATAATTTTTAATTTCAAAACTAAAAAACATATTTTATTATTTTAAAAAATAAAATTAATAATTAATTTTAACAAAACATTATAAAGTAGCTATAAAATTGTTAAAATCAATAAGAAGTCAATGTGGTTTTGACAACTGATGGATGGCTATAATCCCTGCATTGGCAAGGACTAATAAGTGGATTATGTAATGAAAGATTTTTAAAAATTAGAATTACAGGGTTGTTTTTTTTTAATCGAAATCAAGTTTTTTCTACTTTGCAAAATTAGAATGTAATTGTGTTTTAATCATGATTTTGATGGTAGAAATTTTCTACTTTGCAAAATCAAGATTTAATTGCGTTTTAATCATGATTTTGATGATACACTCCAAAACTTTAGTTGTAACCTTGATTTTGAAAAATCATGCTGGAAAATCTACCTATTTTGACCACCTATGTAATCTAGTCATACCTTAATTCTCGTGTTGGAATAACAAGTGGAATCACAAATATTTAAATTTTATCAATACTAACATAAATTTATCTTATATCTAAATCTTAAAAACATCTCTTTAAACAATAATGAATACTTGAGAACATAGAGCACATCATTCTTGAATATATAGAATTTTTGTTATAAAAATTATTTTTTAAATAGAAGTTTTAAAATTGAGTTTACATTAAATTTAATTAATTTTTATTTTAAAATTTAAAATATATTATATTTATTATTAAAAAATTAATTAATTATTTTAGAAATAATTGGCCAAAGATTCACTTTATATGTAAACGTTTAATGATAATTCTATGTATTGCATCATATTAATGTATATATAGTGATTGAAGACTACAAAATAGGATATGGTC
>LPNX010386313.1:72909-89934 GCA_001517045.1 Pseudotsuga menziesii | reverse complement strand
GTAATTTGATGAATTGCAGCGATTCCTTTTGGTGCAAGCATTTAAATCAAACCATTGGTATGTGTTCCTGGTAGTTTCTTGTTTATGAATCACAGCATAGGTTTAGTAATTTCTTCATTGATTTTGTTTGATGCTCTGTTTTGCTATTTATGGTTCAAATTGCAAATCCCATTGTGCTGTACATCACCAATGATTATTGGATGAACTCTGTTTTTATTTAATGGTCAAAGACTGAATGCGTTGAGGGTATGAGTTAAGATTTAATTCATTATATATTGCTGAGTATCCAATGGAGAAATGGTAAAGACATTTACAAGTCATGAACACTATCTTGTAAAAGAAATTGATTAATAATTGTCTTTTAGCGTTGGTAGAATTTTGCAATTTGATCCTAGGTTTTAAAAACTTGTTGCTTAATTAACTTTTTCCTTAATCTTTTATGATTTCACAAGACCAGCTACTGTATGTTTAAGGAAACAATGAAAGCAGCCTTGTAAGAGGATTTTGTCTCTGTGAGCTACAGTATCTCAGTTTCTGTCAGTAGATTTATTTTCAGTTAGCTAAATTCCAACTGAGTTCAGCTTCTCTGTCCTAAACTTGGATGTGTCTCAAAGTTCACAAACCCGGATTGATTTTAAATTCAAGTTCTGATTAAAACTGATAGATCAGAGCCCAACAACCATAATCTATTGGGGATATACCAAGCTGATTAGCGTATGCTCTTGTGAGAATATGTCTTGATTATTCTAAAGTTTGAGCACTTTGTTCAGGAGTAAAGGGAGAGGTGGCAGGATCACGCTCGAGAATGTTCCTAACGGTTTCTATAAACGGTGATCTACTGAATTCCGGAGGTTGTTGGCTGGTTGGAAATGTTTCATTAGTTTCACCTTCCATTACTTATTAACAGGCCCTCCTTCTAGCGCCATTTGTTGCCTGATTTTCTAACCTAAGCCAACAAGGAGGTTTTTCCCACAAAATCAGCTTAAAATAGCGTCCGGTGTGTTTGGATTAGCAAAACCTCGCAGGTTATGGTCCTGCTACCAGCTGATTTTTCTCTTAAGGTGAAAAATCAGCAAAATCTAACCTATACTAATGTTATTTCTACCTAAATGAATCCTATAATTAGTTTAAACTATCTAAACAATCTTATGGTTTCTTTCTTAAGGAAAGACTCCAATTTTTGAAGAATTTTCTTTATATAAAGACTTGTGAAAAGTATGCTAAAACTATACAAATTGATTTAACAGCTGTTAACTAAAATATATCAAAATAAAACTTTAATCTAAACTATTCTATCTATCCTATCTCAGCTGAGAGCGATTCTAAATACTAGATTAATTATTAATTAATAATAGATGAATAGAAAGACAAAGTGCACAATTTAAATAGAAACATTTAAATTACACATAATAAGTCACTCTGTAATAACTGAACAAAAAAACTGAAAATAAACAGTTACTTTAGTTTTCTGAAATTAATTAATAATTAATGATCAACATAGCTATTTGAATCCAAAGATGATGTCTAATATAAAATCACTGTAAAAATACAAATGATATTTTTAACAGACAGAAGTGTATATCATTATAACTTAAGTTTATAGTAAAAATACTAATAAACACAATCACAACGATATATTCATTCAAAATGCGATATTGAGCTGACGAAGTGAAAAATTGTAATTAAACACAAATATAGCAAAGCATACTGTATTAATATTAAGATAGAAGATAAGATGCTGAAATATATAATATATCCAAAACAATAATACCAGTAATGATATCAGTTTGTAGATGTCCAGTTGTATCTTACATCCAAAGATTCAACTTCAGGAATGAAACAACACCAGCAACAAAATATATTTCCAGTATGTTTTCTTCAAACACTCCATCCTCAGTTCATCAAAATTCCTAACTTATATAATACTATGACTCAGTTTTTTCCCCATCAATGTTACATGAAACATTATAGGGTTCCTATAAATATAAAGAGAATCGAATCTCTTTTATCAAACACCTGTCATTATAAACAGAAAAACGACTAGCCTGAATGTTTGCTGATTTGAAGGTACTTGGTAAATTCGTGGCCATTGTTGAAACTCCAGCCTTCAACAAACAGCCACATCTCCTAGCCAACACATTAACAACTTCCTGAAATTTTGGAGAAGAGTAATGACATATCTATGGAAATTGAACCAGGTGATAGATTAATTTTACTCACAACAATTAACAATTGATCATGCAAAATCACTCACAAAAGAGACTGAAATTGGAGCTGAACACTAAACTGTATTAACTTAGTGTACAATAGCCAACCCTATAATAACATAGGCTACTGAATAAATAGAATACATCAAGGATTCGAATGCATGAGGATCAAATCAAATCTAGCATAAAGCAGGCTTACTAAAAAGAAGCAAATCCCCCATAGGTGTAAAAAGATGATCCCAAATATGTCATGGAGCTCACGAATTGGAAAAATGGCTTAGGCAAGCTAAAGAGTGGTGGAATGGCAGCTTATACATGCTTTTGCAAGGAGAAAAGAGTGGATGATGAAGAGGACAAAAAACTAGTTAACCTCACCTAGTCTAGCTTTTCCATTTGCCTTAAAACACTGAAAAAGCAGGGAATAAAGCAGAAAAAGCAGAAGGGTGCCTAGGAGACCAGGAATAAAGCAGATTTGATTCCTTGGGATTTCCCATGTGCTACATGAGTCAAATAAGGAAATTTTGACCACTATGGATAGGTAAAAGACAACTTGCATAAGGTGGGACACATGAACTAGGCTAATAAGACAAAAATAATTAAATTAATGTCTAAGTGGGTAAACTATGGGTTGATTATTCTAAAACCCCCCCTTAAGCCTAACTTATGAGTAATATATCAGAAAATTATAGGGCCTAGCAACAAGGCTTAGTCACCCTTTACATACTGCATGTCCATTTAAACAAGGAAAGAGGCAAAACCAACTTGGGAAAATCCTCCCTTAAACATGGACTGTAAACAAAATTTGGAATCTTGTCTTCACTCATGCTTCACATCATGATCATCAATCCCCAACAATGATTTGAGATTGCTGAAGGTCTTCTCACAAAATGCTTTGGTGAAGATATCAGCTAATTGTTCTGAAGATGAACAGAAGAGTAGGTGAATGGTGCCATCATGCACAAGCTCCCTGATGTAGTGCATATGGATCTCAATGTGTCTGGTTCTCTACTTCTGAACTCAATATTTGCAGATTCAAATGGTACTCTGGTTATCACAATAGATGGTAGTTGAGTACTCTGGTTAGAAGCCACAATCTCCAAGTAAACTCTGGAACCATAAACATTGAGTTGCTGCATTAACAACTCCTCTGTACTCTGCTTCTGTAGATGAGAGTGCAATGGCACTCTGTTTCTTGCTTGACCAGATGATTAGCCCTTCTGCAAGCATGAACACATATCCTGATGTGGACTTTCTTTCTGTGCTATCACCTGCCCAATCACTGTCAGTAAATCAAATCAAGATCAGATTTTGTTTTATAGAAGATCCCATGTGTCCTTGTTCCTTGAACAAAGTTAAGGATCCTTTTGGCTGCTTTCCAATGGATCTCATGAGGCTGATCCATGTATCTAGAAGCCACACTTACTGCATAACAAATATCAAGTCTCGTATTTGTCAGATACAACAAACATCCAATCAATTGCCTATACAGTGTATTGTTTACCATAGGTGAAGAATCAGCTTCTTCCAGCTTCACTCCTGAAAGGAAAGGAGTTTTTCTTGATTTGAAATCCTTCATTATAAATTTGTTCAGCAATTCCAAGGCATATTTGGATGGGTGCACCTTGATTCCATCTTTGGTTTGAGCAATCTCAAGCCCCAAAAATTGACTTAAGAGCCCCAAATCTGTCATGGAGAAGGCTTGGTTCATAGCACCCTTTAAGGAAGCAATCTTAGCCTTTGAGCTTCCTGTAATGAGGAGGTCATCAAAATATAACACAATGATCATTAATGAACAATTAAATAACTTCAAATAGACATTTGGATCTGATTTTCACCGAACAAAATTCAGTGATAGCAAGAAGCTATCGATCTTGGCATACCAAGCCATGGGGGCTTGCTTTAGCCCATACAATGACTTTCTGAACCTGCACACAAGAGAAGGGTTAGTAGAAAAACCTTGAGGCTGTTGCATATATATCTCCTCAGTGATATCTCCATTCAGGAAGACACATTTTACATCCATGTGATGTACCTCCCATTGCCTTGAGGCTACAATGGCTAGAGCTAGCCTGATGGAATCCATCTTTGCCACTGGGGAAAAGGTCTCATTGTAATCTATGCCATGAACCTATGAGTATCCCTTGGCTACAAATCTGGCCTTGTACTTTAGTGGTGAACCATCAGTATCAAATTTGGTCTTATAGACCCACTTACACTGGACTAACTTTCTCCCTGGGGGAAGATCCACTAGCTCCCATGTGTTTCTCTTTTGGAGTGAGCTGAAATCCTCCTTCATGGTTGTTTGCCATCTTGGATCTCCTACCACTTCTTCATATGAATGAGGATCCGACTCCACCATCAAATAGCACTTTTCAGCAAACATAGGATCCTTCATGCACAGACCACTCTCAAATTGAGATCTAGTCCTCCTTGGGCCATTGGGATCCCCAGCTAGCTCTCCTGCTGCATGTAGTGTCTTGGTTGCCCATTTTGGCCTTGTAGGGATTTTAGGGTCTGAAATAAACTCATATCCATTAGAAAAATCAGAATCAGCATGTTCAACAAACTCTTTACTTACTTCTTGAGGTTCAGGTGGAGAAGAGGCTTCTCCAACTTCCACTGCTGCAAGGGGTTCTTCTTCAAACTGAACACACCTTTCAATGAAGGATTTGTTTGTGCTCAAATTTATCAGCTTGTACCCTTTTGAATCTTCAGAGTATCCAACAAAAAGACACTCTTGTCTTTGGGGCTGCAAAGCCTTCCTCTTCTCTGTTGGAATTCTAGCCCAAGACTTTGAGCCAAAAATCCTGAAATGGGTCACATCTGGCTTGTGCCCACTCCATGCTTCGAAGGGATTCATACCATCAATATGTTTATGAGGCACCCTATTCTGAATATAGGATGCATAGTTTATAGCTTCGGCCCAGTACTTTGGTGGAAAAGTTTTGGCCTCCATCATGCATGTTGCCATCTCCTTCAGTGATCTGTTCTTCCTCTCAGCAACACCATTCTGTTGTGGTGTGTAAGGGATAGAATGCTGCATCTGAACACTTGCATCTGAACAATAGTTAATAAAATCAGACTTGACATACTCACCACCATTGTCATATCTGAGGACCTTGAGTTTCCTCCCAGACTGGTTCTCAACCAAAGCCTTACAGACTTTGAATAGGCCAAAAACTTCAGACTTGTGTTTCAGGAAGTAAACCCAGCAATACCTGGAAAAGTCATCAATAAAAGTCAATGCATATTTGGCCTGACTCATGGACGTATGAGGGAATTGGGCCAGTAACATCACTGTGGATCAGCTCGAGGGGTGCAGAGGTTCTCTCATGACTAGCTCTCTCAAATTTGTGCTCTGGGTGTTTTCCTAGGATATAACCTTGGCAGACTCCTTTGGAAAAGTTTATCTTGGGAAACCCTATGACCATCTCTTTTTCACTAAGATCAGAAAGATATTTGTATTTTAGGTGGCCAAATATTTCATGCCAAAGCTTGCTTGCTTCATTAGCATGAATCAGAAGAGCAGAGGGGTTTGAGTAAGGTAGGAAGTGTGAGAACATGTATACCTTTTGAGCATGATTTGCAACTCCTTTTGCAATGAATCTACCACTTGAGATCTATGTGATCTCAACTTCATTAGGGGAGAATATGAATTTCTTAGGATACCCAGTGTGGGTAATCTAGTACACTGACAAGAGGTTGGAGGCAAGACCAGGCACATACAGGACATTGCTGAACTGACCATGATCAAGATCAATCCTCCCTTTGCCCAAACTTTCAGAGAGTCATCTCCCATTACTATAGGTGGTCATTTTGACATGTCAAGTGAGGAGAAGGCCTCCTTGGTTGAAACCATGTGTCTTGAAGCTCCAGAATCAATGATAAAACTGGGTGAGCTTGATGTGCCAGCAACTAGAGCATGAACTCTCTCTCTGTCTTCTGAACTTGATCCTCCTTCTCTCTTCTTTGAGCTATCTGGAAGGGATATTCCATTCTTCTCTAGGAGTTGGGTCACCATGTCTATTTTCTTATTCATACAATAGCTTTCAGTGTGATTTCCCTTATTGCAGTATGTGCACTTGCTCATTTCACCTTTGTTTTTCTTCTTCTGGTAGTTCTTCTTGGAACCTTATGGCTCCTCTGGAGACTGTTTCTTGTCTCTCTTTTGCTTAGGTGGATTTTTAGCTTTATTTTTTATTTTTGAATCCACCTTCGAATCTCCAGCAGTCAGAGCTTGATCTTTGGATGGTTTGATGGTGCCCATCATCACCATCTTGTCTTGTTCTTGTGTGAGAGATTCCATGAAATCTGCAAGGCTAGGCATCTTCCAGGTTCGAGCTGTCAGTTTTGTGGCATAGAAGGTCAAAAAAAACACTGAATAGTCAGGGCCTAGCTTCGAGAGGATGGCCAGGATGAGCTGATCATCTTTCTTTTCGATCCCACACTATTTCAGCTGCAAAACTAGTGCTTTGAACTTGGAGAAATATAGCTGCAGGGATTCAAAGCTACTGGGACTCAGAGAAATCAGCTCATTTTCAATGTGATGTCCCCTCATCTCATATGTATTTCCAAAAATATCAGTAAGCTTCTCCCATACTTCATTCGTTGATGTCAATCCATCAAGATGGAAAAGGAGGTCTCTCGAAATACTCAGACACAGGAGACCATAGACCTCATCCCTCCTGTTGTGCCATTTAATCTTCTCTGCAGCTGCATTGGGATCTGCTTTTGTTTCCATAGTCACCCTATAGAGGCCTTTCACTCTCAACAGTATCTCCATCTCTGTTTTCCATTCAAAAAAAATTGAAGGGAGTCAAGATAGTTTTCTGTGATTGATCCATAGCTTAGAAAATCTGTCCCGACTGTCAGTAGAAGGCTCCCAGTCATTGATGTCGAACCTGCAAAACAATTTTTAAAGGAGAGAAACAATCTACAATGGCTCTTATACCATGTGGAAATTGAACCAGGTGATATATTAATTTTACTCACAACAATTAACAATTGATCATGCAAAATCACTCACAAAAGAGACTGAAATTGGAGCTGAACACTAAACTGTATTAACTCAATGTACAATAGACAACCCTGTAATAACATAGGCTGCTGAATAAATAGAATACATCAAGGATTCGAATGCATGAGGAGCAAATCAAATCTAGCATAAAGCAGGCTTACTAAAAATAAGCAAATCCCCCATAGGTGTAAAAAGTTGATCCCAAATCTGTCATGGAGCTCACGAATTGGAAAAATGGCTTAGGAAAGATAAAGAGTGGTGGAATGGAAGCTCATACATTCTTTTTCAAGGAGAAAAGAGTGGAGGATGAAGAGGACAAAAAACTAGTTCACCTCACCTAGTCTAGCTTTTCCATTTGCCTTAAAACACCGAAAAAGCAGGGAATAAAGCAGAAAAAATAGAAGGGCGCCTATGAGGCCAGGAATAAAGTAGATTTGATTCCTTGGGCTTCCCATGTGCTACATGAGTCAAATAAGGAAAGTTTGACCACTATGGATAGGTAAAAGACAACTTGCACAAGGTGGGACACATGAACTAGGCTAATAAGACAAAAATAATTAAATTAATGTCTAAGTGGGTAAACTATGGGTTGATTATTCTAAAAATATCCACCTGTATTCAAACAAATGAAGCATCTCATTAAAACCAGTAAAAACAAATGTAACAAAATAAACCAAAATTTAAATGTATGCCTAGAAAATCTGCGATTTTACAGGCATGCATAACAAAATATTTTATTACCTGTTTGACAGCGACACAAGAAATGAGAATAGCCATCAAGTTCTACTTTGAAGATCAACTACTCTTTGTGCTTTAGTTAATTTCGCTTTCAGCCTGATAATCTTTAACTTCTGTTTTTCTATTTGCTCAAGTAGGTGCTGATTCATATCTATTATTGACCTCTTTGCTCTTTTATATTGATTTTTTTTAGTATTCACTTCTTTCCACCTGCTAATCCAACTCAACAAATCCTCTCTAAATGTTCTATTTTCTTCTTCTATTAATGCTGCATTAGATTGACAATGCTTAAGTTCATCCTTCAACTCTGTAATCTTGTTCTGGTATGTCTTGTCTAGTACTTGCTGAAGGGTTTCTTCATTATTGGCTACCAGAGGAGAATTAGAGTCATCAATGTTTTGACCAGATGACTGGGGACTGATAAAAGATGGTTCAGAGTCTGCAATGCAGGTGTTCATACATGATTGAGCGACCTCGGCCTTATCCAATTCTATCACGTTTTCAACTAATCTCGTATTATTATCCTTTATCAGACTGGATTTATTTAAATTAGTGACATGTACTGACAATGGGTTGTCATCTTCAATATGGACGACTGCAGGCTGAGTGTCTTGTCAATTAGCCATAGGATTCAAAATTGAAGGTTTCATACTCCTAGTAACCCTCCTTGAAAATACAAGATTGTCTGACTCAAACCCTCCTTTATCGCAGCATACTTGAGCTAGATGATCTAGCTTATACATAGACTCTCTATCATGTTTACAAGGAATAGCTGGTTCGGAGAGATTTTTACAATCAACAAGGTTAATAGTTTTTCTTTCAGTTAACCTTTCCTCTGTTTTTGCAGGAGTACAAGGACATCTATCAGATGGGGGCTGGTTCAAGACTGTTTCAAAGCAACAGGGAACTGAATTATCAATATTGTCATTACTAACTCTAGAATTTAAAGATAGATTGGCCTCACTAAGCCCTTTTCCCTCTGATCCAGTTTCAGGAGCGATATTAACCTCAGGCTTAGCATCCTTTCTTTTCCTGCGGGTTTTTGGAGAGGGGTTCGGCCAATATTGGGTCGGCCCCAAATCACACTCAGTTAAAAATTCATCCCATGTCTTGCCGTTTAAAGACAATTGATGTTGCACTATAATTTTAACTAATCCTTGGTGAAAAATACTTCTATCAGGGTTGTTAAAACTTCGAACCGCCTGTGACATTTTCTTTAAACTTTGCCATAGAAAAAATGGCAAATTAAGCCTACAACCCTGTAATGCTAATAGGAGTCTTAAATGGTAATAGTGTAAATGGGAGAAACGTCCATCGCAGGACACATACCTGACCAGAATTTCGTAAAAATATCTCCATCCGGGCTTCAAAATCTTGACAGGGACACCTATATTCAGTTTAGTATTATCAGGCAATGGCAGCAGCAGAGATAAACACCTTTTCTTATTAACCTTACTACCTTTGAACCAGCGTTCTCCAACTTGCGGGAGTTTAGTTGCTTCTGTGATCTTGTCTTCATTGATAATGAACTTAAAATCCCCTATCTGCACAATGTCGTCCTTTAAATTCATGGCAAACATTTTGGTCACTTCTACATGATGGCCGTCAAAACACTTAAAGAATTTCCCCCACCCAATTTTCTCAAAACGCAAGGCTATCTTCTCATCTGCTTCTATGAGCTATGAACCAGAGATTTCGAAACAGTTCAATGGAGCCATAACCTCCTCGACACTACCTTGGTTTCAAAATGAACTGAATGGCGATGTGAAGAGGGAGGGAATAGGTATCCAAGTGTATGACATGATGTGCAAACTTCGCATGCTTTGGATCTGACAGATATGAGACCTCTGGACTTGGCCATTTTCAGCCGAACCTTAGTAATGATGAGTGCTACAACCAACATTATAATATGATACATGCATGTTTAACCATGACTTAGCCATGACTATCAGTGACATTTAACCAAATTGACATACCAGGGGTCGCTTAATTGATGGACCGTAAACCAAAATATTGATTACTTACAGTGATCATATTGATCACGTACATTGTTAGGAAATGGAATGACTATCAATATTAAATATTGATGATACGAATCATCCATATATTCACAGCTGTTAGCTAATTATGAGGTGCAAGCCACATCTCTATGCCAACTCAGTGATCCTAGTGACAAGCGTTATCAATTTGACACATGGCTCTCGTAAACTCTGTCAATTAATGGTCTCTCCTAGTTTTAGCGTGGAAGGTGGTAGCATTCAAGGCGATATAGTAACGAAATCATGTACCCTAATGCTTCGCATGTCAATTAGCTAATGACTTGATTTAATATGACTATCATGTATATACATAAAATTTCATAGATTTTAGTTTTAAATCTTTCAAAAATCCCATCGATTAATATCTAAAATCAAATTTGATAGGTAAAACTACAATATATGAAAATTCCCATATAATAGTCATTTTATTTACTAACTACATATATAGAATTTCTCACAAAGTCATGGTTAGGCATTATATATGGAATATGAACATTAGGTTTAATAAGAGTTTTGATTGAATGAATTACCTTTAGTTCTAAGAGTTTATAACTCATAATACCTTACCCATACCAGCTCAGACTGTGTTTCATTGATTTCCCCTTTGGCATACTATCCTTTTGAGTTTTTTAAATCATATATAATCATATAAATTTATCTTAATGATTGAATTGATTATATAGGATTTTATGAAACTGACTTATTAAACTGATAGCTGCTAACTGCCAAGTTCACGAACATGTTTTCACCAACTTCTAACATATCATTTTACTTTTCTTCAATTGAGAGTACCTTCAGAATCAAAGATTCTGAAGGCACTCTATTATAATTTTTGAGTAAAATATAAAAGAGATATGATCTCCCGTCATCCTAATGGAATATGAAGGGGTTGTTGATGGCTGCCAACAAGACTCTGTTGACATCTTCCACAGAATAGGAGGCATGTCAACAAAATGATATCACTACAAGGGAACCAAAAGAAAACTATGAAAACTATACAATAATATACAAGATGTAAGCACCGGATGAAGGTTAAGAATATTATTTCTTAAGATAGATCGCATTTCTACGCTCTGCCAAGGAATTTCTTTCATAGACTTCAAGGTCATAGGAACCTTTCTCTAGGGCCATGTTTCACCACGTAAGTCCCATGCCACATGGGGTTAAACTTACCTTCCCCTAACGGTTCACTATCTTGATCATACAATAGGACCAATTCACATTCACTATATCAATGGCTACAAACAGACTTATCATACTGATCCTTAACATGACACTTATTTATCTCTAGAGACACTATGACATCTCAGTGCTACTCATCTAGGTGCTCTAAGTGGACCAAATAATATTATAACTCAGAAGTGATAGGAAAGAACTCTATGGATGGAGTCAATGAAGGGATTTCACATTCCACCAGTAAAACCGAATCCACCCCATGTACTAGTTCATATGGAGAAAATCTGTTGGTAGTCTTGATTGCAGTTTCGTAAGCCCACAAAGCAGGGTAAAGCATAATATGCCAATTCATTTTGCTTTGTGTTATGGTTTTTTGTAAAATAGACTTCATGGATTTATTCATAGCTTTAACCTGGCCATTTGCTTGAGGGTAGTAAGAATAAGAATGCTCTTGCTTGTACCCTAATTTCAAGGATAATTCTAGTATCATCGCGTTTTGTAGGTGCCTGCCATGGTTAGCGACACGATCCTTTGAGATCCCAAACCGAGTGATATATGATTGAATATGAAATGAGCGGTCGTCTCACCATCGTATTTAACCTCTACCCATTTCGTGAAGTAATTTAAAACCAATATAATGTGATGGTGCCTCCTAGTCAAAGCTGGGTTGTAATCCATAAAATCCGCCCCCTACTTGGTGAAGGGACCAGCAATGATGATCAGATGTAATGGGGCAGGATGCAAGCACATGTTCCACACAAACACCTAGAAAGGGTGACATCGCTTAACCACATTAACGCAATATTTAAAGATAGACGACCAGTAATAACCTGCTCAAAGAATTTTTTGGGTTGTAGCGATCTGAGATAAATGACCACCATAAGAACCACCATGGAAATCATTCAACACAAATCCAACCTCATTGTGAGCCAAAAAATGATGCAAAATGGAATCAACCCTGTTTCCACCTTTCACACACCTGCGTCACGTGGTAGAAATATTCAAGCCACTCGGTGTGTCCTTGGCGGCAAGTCTCAAGTCAAGGTTGTCACCTTGTTCTTGACTCCTCCGTTTAGGCTCAACTCCTAACGAATCCAAGGGGGGTATACCCTATTAAGTTACTAAGGAAAAATTATTTAGTATGGTGATGTTAAATTGAATGAGTTACGTAGGATTTTGAAATTTAACCATAAACAACCATAGATGACAAGATACAAAATGAGCGCATGAAAGCACAATGTTGAGACACAATATATGTATATATAAAGAAAATAGCCAGTGCCTTAAAATGGATTCAAAAGATAATCAATGTACTTGCATGTGCTTGGAGTGAATGTTTTGCGATTGCCTCTTGGTACGTTTTAAGTTAATGTGAAATATGAGTTGATTAAAATTAGGTGAAGGGGGGGGGACTCCAGATATACCCGAGAGTACTTGGAGTATGTCCAAAAATAAATCGTCACGGCTACCTGCAAGGAATATGTGGGATGAATGGAGTCTCTGAGGTTATTGTTCATAATGCACCCACAGGTGTAACAGAGATCGATGCCCCGAGGTCACTTTTCAAGATTTCCCTCTTCCTTTAGGTATTTTGCCACCATAATGGTTTGATCTAGGTGTTGGATTTTCACTTGATGGTTTTTCAATTTGGGATAGTGAATCCTAATTATTCTAGTCACTCAAGTGCTTTTGATGTAGCTTGACTGATCGGACAAACCGCAGCCAAGTGGAGAGCATACACACCAGAGTCTTGTCAATTTTAGTAAATTTTGAGATCGATGTTCTTGTTAAAAGGAAAACCCTCCAGGAACCTCTTTTGATCCAAGTGGATCTTAATCAGGGAATCAAGGAGGGGTTAATTTTATTAAATCTGAAGAAACAATTGATGAAAAGGAAAACAAAGATACACAATGCCAGTTTTCTAATTAGTCCTACCACACATCTCTTTCCCCTTTCGAGTCAATCAGGAAGTCGTGGGGTAAGTATTAAGATTACTTTGAAACCTTAGATATGGAATATGGAAATGATAATAAATCAAAGTATACTACCTTGTAGATTAGAACTACGCTAGATTGGAAAGAGATGAACAAAAAGTAAAAAATTGACATAGACGCAAATCCCCCCAGGGTGGATGGTGAATAGGCTCGAAAGAGCCTATTCGAAAGGACCTTTTCTTTTTATTAGCAGAAATTTACAAT
Source organism: Pseudotsuga menziesii (assembly GCA_001517045.1). NCBI lineage: Eukaryota > Viridiplantae > Streptophyta > Pinopsida > Pinales > Pinaceae > Pseudotsuga > Pseudotsuga menziesii. The sequence continues at coordinate 76,559 of LPNX010386313.1, read as the reverse complement.
ATCAGAAAATTTAAATTGATGCACTTTGGTCCTTTCTATCTGTGATCCAAAGGCTTACAACAAGCTTGTAACAAGCTAAAATTAAAACACAGTGGTGGGGGAATCTTCCGGGAAGCTCTAGTTCATCCAAGAGTTGGAAATTGGGAAGAGTATCCTTCTCTTTTTTGTTATAACTGCTAAAACACAGCAAGCAATTAAAATGAAATGTTCCCAAACACACTTTAAAAGTGTTTTGGGTCACCACACTAATTACCGAAAAAAAACTAAGTAAACATTTGTTAAGTTGGGGTAATCTAGTTTTGCAAAAAGTAACCAAGGAAAGAAAGCTTTCCTTGGGATCTTGGCTTGCTGTTTGGGAAGCTAATGAGATGTGCACTTTTATTCCAGAATATGAAACTTTAAATTACAGCAAAGGAAACTACCTTATTAGCAAGCTACAAATTTTCTTTTAAATGCTTGCAAAAAAGAGGATAATTTCAGCTAGATCTCTTAAAATATAACTTTATATGCAAAAATGAACTGAGATCTAAACATAATAAATGATATTAATAACTAGATCTATATGTAATTTTCTTAATGAGATAGATCTAAGCAATAAAATTCTTTAATAGTAACCAATTTGAAGAGAAATTAATATTTTGAAGGAGGAAGAGGAGGAGAGAAATGCTAGTAGCCTTGAAGATCCACCGTGGAGCTTTCAGGTGGAATGTCAAGGGACTATGCCTTTGGAAGGTTTTGGAGAGAGTAAAGAAGCAAACTATATCAGCATCCTCTCCAATCTAGGAACCTATAGCTCAGCTGAAATCAAAGACTTGCCGAAATACTTGTGAGATTCGATTAGTACATACATAGAGATTCAGAATAACATGCATATAAACTTATAAAACATGTTGAATCTAGATCTCTAAACATGCATCAAAGGAAAGAGATGGCCAATAAACTTATTGAAAATCACCTTTCCTATCAAGATTATAATAAGCTTATTATCAATCTTAGCAATGAATCCACAAGCAATTAGCAAATTATGAACATAAATACAGGTTACCTCAGTAAAAAATGGCAATGATCATCCACACATACAATGGCATAACACCGTCTTTCCTCCAAATCTTTTCTTTATTTCAAATGAACAATAACAACAATACAATAGCAGCATCACCTCAATCCCAGTTCTAACTAGCTTGGAAGAGGTAGCTTGTGCTTCATTTATACAAAAAACAGGAGATCCATCCCCAGGGGGTGCAAATCCCAAGGAGACAAACCACTGTAGCTGAAGGAGAGTCCATCAATGCCTAATATATGTCTAACTGAGTCTGATATGAGTCTCGCTGAGCGCAACTGTCAATCGGAGAGCTAATCTGACTGACGCCTCAACCTGTTGACTGAAGCATCCACCAAAACTCATCCAGATGAGACCACATGTTTGGAGGAGAGAGAGAGGGTGAAATTCCCCATAAATGATACTGAAGATCAACTCTAGATATGTCCAGATCACCTCCTTCAGTCAAGGATTTGTTAGATCCAGTCAATCTGGTTCAGATTTGACTGATTTCAATCAAATCGGCTAAGAATCCACTGATCTAGGATTTTGGATTTTCTCCATTATTCATCAATTTATTAATTAAAATAATCAATAAATGATTTTTTGGGACTTTCTGACCTAAGAGATGGAAAATCACTCAAAACTAGGAAATAGTGGGTCCATAGGTTTACATGGTGCTCTTAGCTTGAAAATGAGCACCTACATGACTGAAACTAATTATTTGGCCCACTTTTATTAAAAAACCATTTTTTCCAATTAAACTATTAAAAAATATCTTAATTTTTGGAAAAATTACATTTTAATAAAAAAACACTGAAAAAATTAAAGGTTTTCCCAGGCATCTAGATTTGCGCTCCCCTCTATGGATGTATCATAGATTGGACTTCCACAAATTTTTGAATAGACACTCCCCTTGTTGGACATACCATGGATGGAATTCTTAATAATATTTTCACAAATTGGATTATCTATGAAATTCCAATAGTCATCAGTCCCATCCATGTCATATGTGGGGGACTCTTCATCCATGGCATCATGCTCCTGCCTATCCATGTCTTCCTTGTATTCATAACAATCTTCTTCAGAAAAAATCTTACAAGGCAATAAAATTTCCAAACCTTCATCAAAATGTGGAGAACAAGGTCTAGTGTCACCACACACCATACTGATCTTATCATAAGTTTCTTTATAGGATTCTATTATGATATCATGAAGAGGATCTTCAATATTATCTTCAATCAAGGAAACTTTTGGACATATTCGGTGGGATCACTTGATATGTGTTGCTTAGTGGATTTCTCTAGAGGGATTTCTAGAAAGATATTAGCATTGCAACACACTTGAGAATACCTCAAATCTTTAATGTTTTCAGCTATGTTGACATGAGGAGAGTCTTCAACATTGTGTTTCATCATGGGCTCCTCCTGAAGCTCTTCAATAGGATTATCTTGGATTTTTCCTTCCTCAGAATCTTGTTGTGTATTGGGAGATACCTCATATTCTTTAATAAGCTGCTTAATTACTTCCTTTCTTGAATAACTATGAGGAAACTCTTTGATGGGAGTATCATGGATCTCCTCTTCACTTAAATGTTCAAGAAGTGATTCCAAGTCTTCAATACTTTGTATCATGGCAAAAGGTCCATCATACGTTTCCATGTGATACTGTATCCCAGATAGGTAGTAGGTACAGATCTTTTCAAGGAACTTTTTCAAACCATTCATACTACCCCTACCATCATGCCACTACTCTAAAAACATCCAAAGGAAGCTTGGAAAAGAATTTATGCATTTATTAGGAAGGCCCAAATAGAACCAACAACAGGCCTCACCCCAAAAAGTACCAACAAACATTTCCATCATATTGTCCTCATGAAGAATATTGAAGTCAACCATCAAATGAAGGAAATATTTGACATGCCAGATGGCCGAATCACCATAATTTCCATGAAATAATGGAAGCCATTTATATGCATCCCCCACACCATTACAAGAGTTAGGAAAACCTGATATTTTTGAGAAATCGATAGGCTGAAAAATTCCGGTAATCTGGGCACTATATTTCTCCTTTAATTCATCCATATAAAAAATTAATAGTATGCATTTGATATAACCATTAAACCTTGTACTGAAAAGGTGCAGCTGTCAAGTGATGAGGCTTAATGGTTTTAACATGTTGCATGGGCTCATCTACGCACAAAAAAACTTCACAAGTTTATGAGATAACAGGGTTTTATCCCTTCAATGGAGTCGCCATGTGAAAAAGAAAAATAAGCATTTATAAATATTTTCACAAAAATTATTTTTTTCTTTTCTTTGTAAAAATAAAAACTTGAAAAAAGTTACTGGAGTCTCCAGATGAAAATTAAAGATCTAATCTAAGCATTCATCAAACAAAGCAAAAAAAAAGGAAGAAAACAAAAGTCCTACTCGGGAATAAAAAGATTTATCCCTAGCAATGGAGCCAAAAAGTGTTGCCACTTTTCACACACCTGGGTCACGTGGCAGAAATATTCAAGCCACTCGGTGTGTCCTTGGGGGCAAGTCTCGAGTCAAGGTTATCACCTTGTTCTTGACTCCTCCATTTAGGCTCAACTCCTAATGAATCC
>LPNX010386313.1:48566-62303 GCA_001517045.1 Pseudotsuga menziesii | reverse complement strand
CCCCCCCCCCCCACCTATCAGTATTGACCAGCTATCAACAATTGGTATCAGAGCTAGTTCCTTCACTAATATTTTAACCATTGGAAGGAAGATCCTATTAAAAACCACTATGGATAAACAAGAAGAGATTTACATAGAAAATGGATCTCTAATACTTGGAAAAGAAGAATACATATTTTGGAGTACAAGAATGGAAAGTTATCTAAATGAATTGGAACCTAGTGTATGGAATGTAGTGATCACTGATTACATACCACCAAAGAGAATAAGGACTCCATCTCAAAAGAAATCCATGAAAAATAATGCAAATGCAATTGAGGCCATATTAGATGGAATATATTAATCTATCAAAAGAAATATTGGACCATGTGTCTCAGCTAAGGAACTCTGAGTAAAATTGCAAAAGATTTATTCAAATGAAGAGATAGCACAATCAAACCTTGCTATTTGTATTTATAATAGTGAAGATATAACTGAAGATGAATAAAAACTATGCATAGGGACAATATCTCAAACTTCAGAAGATAATTCAGATATAGAAAGATAGGTGAACTTAGAAACAAAACTCATAAGTTCCTTTGAAGAATTGAGAAAAAATAGGAGGGAGAACAAGTCTTTGAAAGAAAAAATTTCAATGTATCAAAGAGAGAAGAAGTCAAATGAAGAGGAAGTCAAGACCCTCCGAGAAGAATTGTACATTGCAAGACAACAAATGATGGCTAGCATGGAAGAGGCTGAGAGCCTAAAAACGGAAGTTACTAACTTCAAGAAAGAATAAATATCTTGGAAGACCACATAGAAGAGGTTTAGATATTAAGAGAAGAAGTTACTTTGCTTAGGAATAAGATTAATGAAGAAACTATTAAAACAAAGATTGAGAATGGTTCAAAAATTTTAGATGACATCTTGAGGAGCCAAAAACCATCAAATGATAAAACTAGTTTAGGGTATGACAATGAAAGGAATAAAAAATGTTCCTCCTTCACTAACCAAGAAAGAAATAATAGAATAGGTTGTGCTAATGTACTAAAGAGACCAATTAATACTAGTCAAAATTCTTTCCCCTCATACCATTATAATGAGAGAATTGGAATGATACTTAAAAGACCAAGGACAAGCAGGGTCCAATAGATCTTTCCTTGTCACTGTGATACATGTCATAATTTTGGACATATGGCTAGAAAATTAAAGCTAAGGAAAAATTATTCAATAAAAGTCCAAGAACAAAGGAAGGAATGGAAGAGGATGGAAGCTATGAATAAGAAAATTCAAATATTTCTCAAATATGAAGGAAGTTTCTATTGCTATTGTCACTACTATCACAAGTTTGGTCACAATGGTGTTGATTGCAGAACCAAGAATAAAGATCTAATTAAGGAATCCAAGAAACAAACAAGGTTAGTAAGCAGGGTACCTCATGGGAAGATTTGGAGAAGAAAGGAAGACTCCAAAAATATAGAAGAAACAAATATTTCAAGCATCAAAGAAGTTTCCCAAGATGATGAGGAGCATAATAATGTTGTAGATAAGAATGACATCCATTATGATGGAAAGAAAGATGAATATGTAAAAGTATACACCATTGAAGATGAAGATGAAGGTGATGATTGCAAGATCCTTTTATAAATATCTCTCATGATTTATAGAGAACCCTGAAAATGACATTCGGAGTGATCATATACTCACGGGGAGTTAAAGTCAGAAAATTCCAATTGGTATCTAAATGTTAATGAGTTTCTGTAGGTAATGAAGATATAAAGGCACATGGTTAAGAAATTTTTGGTAAAGGCAGAGGTAGCTTAACTTACAGGAAGAATAGACCACTGGATGGGTAGAGAAAGAATAGATCTACAGTGGAAAATAATTCTGCCAGTCAAACTTGCAAGGATTAAATAAATTTTCATATCCGCGAAATTGGTTAAAGGCTTGCATCTTTCGATGAAGGAGATCTAATCTGAATTAGATCTACGATGGAGAAAAATTCCGCTAATTCAACATGCGTAGGTTAATGAAATTTTGAATTCTACAGAATGTGGTAGGTGCTTAAAGTTTGAACGATGGAGACTAAAGGAGGATTTTGATTAAAGGTTGGAAATAATTCCTCTAGGTGAACTAGCACTGTAACACCCCATTTTTGACCTCGTTTGCATTAATGTATATGATGTAAATATTATATGGAATCATGATAAGGATCTCAAGTCCAAGGCTCTGCAACTAACTAATATTTGGTATATAGGCGATTATGGTTGATGCCTATGGTTTCTTTGCTAAGTCAAGCACGTTTGTAAACATCATGTAAAAATGAAAATTAATGAAAAACCCACAGGCATCTATGTCAATGCAATGAAAAATGAGATTGGGCCATGATTTTACTAAGGATAAGGGGGTGGGAATGTTCAAATTGAGCCAGTTGGGGAAAATCCATGTGTCATGGGGAAATCCCATCAAAACGGTCAACTACCCTTTGTCTTCTATTTCTTCCAAACCATTTATTTCTACCAAAATGTGGTTGAGGTAGTTATTGCATGGAAGGGGAAGAGTATGGGAAAATTTGAATTGGGAAGAGCACCCAATTTTGAATGTCATGGTTTGCTTGCATGGACAAGAACACACAAGAACTATAAGCCAGTCAGATTCATGCATTATGTTTATGTCTTGACTCTCACGATTTTGGGGAACTGCGGGACATATTGCTCATTCACCATCTTCACGGGGAAGCTCTTCGGCAGCTGATTTCTCCCTATGTGTATCCTTCGCATTTTGCAAGTGTTTTCCCTTGGTGAGCCTATGATTGTTGTGTTGTAGCATTATGTTGAACTACAGAGTGTATGAGACCCTATACATGTGTTTCAAAGTAAATCTTGTGTTGTGGATCTCCCTGTGGTTGTTGTGTTGTGCACCCTGGTTTGGGTTTGAATTATGTGCAAGACTTAGGAGTGGGAGAGACGTAGAATATGCTTGATAAGCTTATTGTGAAACCTCACAATAAGATAAGAGTGGTTGGTGAACCTGATATGCACATCCTGAAGAGCACTGGAAGGGAAGGTGTAGCCTGAGGGACTATGGAGCAGAGAAGGGGGCAGTTCCTTGTGTTGGGTGTGTAGGAAGTGGGAAATCTAGGCCAGATAGGTATTGTGAGGTGTTCTTAGCTCTATAGATGAGATCACTAGCTTATCACTTCTTCCTACGCATTGCGTAGAATCTTGATAAACCCAACTGGAAAGATGGCTTGGATGATATCCTGATAAACCCATCTGTTGGATTGGCTGTGTCTTGATGAGTTTGACCTTGTGAGTAACCTTTGGCTGGATAGTCTGATAAACCTAGCAGTGATATGGCTTGAATGTGTACAATTTGATAAACCCATATGTTGGCTTGACTGGTCCTCGAGGTGAATATTGGCTTGACTGTGATCAGTCTCTGAAACCCAACTGGGAGATGGCTTGGCCGAGTGGCCTGTGAAACCCATCTGTTGGTTGTTTTCCCTCATAGCATGATAAACCCAATCATGTTGGCTTGGATGATTTTTGTTGTACCTTTGGCTTTGTATGAGTCTACTAGTGTTCCCTTATTCCTTGAGGAAATCATGCCTAGCTTAGGGGTTGTAATGTAGCTGAGAGATTGATGAGCGCATTGGCCTATGGTTGGGTGGAACATTGCAACGACATAGTTGGTTGCGGGACAAGTTATTCTCAAGATAAGTGTTCTTGTTCATGTTAATATCTACAATTGTATTTCTTGCATTGTAATTGCTTGATGGAACATTATGAACATGTTGGCTATGTTGGATTGATGAATTGTAATAACTGCAATTATAGGTATCTATGTATGTTTCCTTCAATGCATTGTTAAAGTAAGTTGCGGGGTTAGAATGTTGGATTGATGTTGGACTGGATGGCCAAGTTTGTTCAAAGACTTCGATTAGCAGGTTGAATTTTTGAGCAGAAACCTTCTTCCGCAATGGTTCATTCTGCATTCGGGATGCAGGATGCGGAAAACAACCTTTAATAGATTTGGACCTCCGAAAATTCCTTTACGCAATTCTTTTTTCGCAACTTGCGGGATGCGGGATGAGGGATGCAAAGATGTCGTTTTGTGAATTACGGATTTTTGTAGTTTTTGTTCCGCAATGCACCTTTTTACTGTAGGATGCGGAATCGCGGTATCATGATTTCCACAATTCCCAATCCCAAAATTCAAGTTTCTGCTTCGTCGATCCTTGCGGGATGATTCTCTGTCACCAATCCTTGTAGGATGTGGGATGCGAGATTGCAATTTTCGTAACTTTTTGACCCCACAACTTGGACTTTCTGTTGACACTGAGAGGGGGGGTGAATCAGTGTAAGGAAATTTTTAAACCTTTCTTGGCTTATCACGGTTAGCTTGATACATATAATTATCAATACATCAATCCAACATCTTTCATATCATCATTCACATAGCATAAGCATTTAGATCATCAGAGACCATAACACAACAGAACACAACACAATATAATTTGTAATCTTTTGTATTATTATGTCCGGCTACAACCGTTAGGCAAAATCAGCTCCTACTGATAAATAGAGCACTTACTCTTAATCCAGGACCCTACCTGGTTTTCTTAGACCCTGCTAAGAAGTGGTTGAGGTATCCTAACCTCAGAAGCAAGACAAGCTTGGTTTTACATTAAGGCTCACTGTTACATCAACTCATCTGTAACACTACTCATCATTCATCCACTGCTGCTCAATACTGCTGCAATAGTCTCAATCTTTGCTCAATCATCTGAAGCTGTACCATCAAGAATATTCAAGTAGTCAAGAGTTTTGCACATGTGCCAAGTCATCAAAGAAAATGCTGCTCATGATCAATGTTGCTCACTGTCTTCTCTGATCATCATTGTCCACTCTGCTGTAACCTTGCTCATTAGACATCTATACTGCTGCAATATTGCAAAGTCTTCTCTTCAACATTCTGCCACTAGCATCATTTCTTTATCACAAGGAATCTGCTGCTCAAGAATCTCCAAGTCATCCAAAGGATTACACATATGCCAAATCATCAGAGGATTCTTCTTAAAACATCCAATTCAATTTGACATTGCTCCCACTCATCAACTGCTGCTCATTACTCTTATCATCAACCTCTAAAACCATTCTTTCCACAAACAACTATTGTTCATGTCATTCATCAAGAGATATTCTCATCAAAGAGCTTACTTATGCCAAGAAATTAGATATCAAAGGAATCACCCAATCAAACGTTGTATCATTCATCAAAAGGTTGCTTGTCACCAAATACTTCAGTCGACACTTTTGTCACCTTAAAGCACCTAAAGACTTTATCTGTCTGTGTACTCTTCCTTGCGTATACTGCTGCTACTCTCATTTGAACAAAACATGTAAACAATATTGTAACATAGCTGACCAATAAAGTGTTAAGATACCCAGCTTTATTCCAAGCAAAATAGGAGTTGTACAGGGCTGGAATTGACTATTGTTTACCGGATGTTCACATAAAAATATTGCACCAGCAGTTCAATAAAGGGCAGCCTGTAGCATACAAAAATATTGCACCAGCAGTTCAATAAATGACAGCCTGTAGCATACAAAAATATTGCACCAGCAGTTCAATAAAGGGCAGCCTGTAGCATACAAAAATATTGCACCAGCAGTTCAATAAATGACAGCCTGTAGCATACAAAAATATTGCACCAGCAGTTCAATAAATGACAGCCTGTAGCATACAAAAATATTGCACCAGCAGTTCAATAAAGGGCAGCCTGTAGCATACAAAAATATTGCACCAGCAGTTCAATAAATGGAAGCCTGTAGCATACAAAAATATTGCACCAGCAGTTCAATAAAGGGCAGCCTGTAGCATACAAATATCCTTCTCTTGGTCAGCTTCACCAACAGCAACATATATATATCAGACTCTTTTAAATAGCAGATGGCGTGGGTAGAAGAGTGACAGTCTGGTTGTTCATTGGTAACCTTTTCTAGACGAAGAGGAGTATTCAAGACACCTTCTGGTATATCATCAAATGCTACAGTAATTGAAGAGTCCTTTAACCGATATACCACTCCTTGCCCTAGTGGAGCACTTCACAAGCTCTGCCCTATTTTATTTTAAAATAACCACATCATGAGGAGCAAGATTGTGTGCAGGAAGAAGATCCCTCTTATTTGGTTGCAATTCCAAAAGCACCTTATACATTAACCCTGAACATCAGTATTTAAGAGAACTTCAATTACAAACAATGAGAGAAATACCTTCAGATCTAGATGTCTGTAGAAGACCACCAGCAGAGAAAAATATGTGCAGCAGTAAACAAATACAAGGGAGTCCTCTTTAGTTTGAAGAATTCAGACATTAGTATCTGATACAAGAAAGCCTCCTTTCAGCAGTAAACACAGCCCTTTTCTCACAGTCGACTTGGTTGATTTTAGTGGCTAAACGCATTAGAGAATAAGAGAAAATTTTCATATAAAGGAACGATCTCCTCTCACAGTAAAATTCTGCAGTCATTGACAATCCTCAAACTCTGATAAAATGGGTGCAACATTATATATTCTTCCCCCAAAAAAATTGTCTCTGTAATAGACCTAGCCAGTGAAATTTCTCAGTTGCTGTTCCATGAATTTCTAGTAAAACTTATAGCCAGCGAAATTCCAAATAACACTTGCAGCCAGCGAATCTCCAATAAAACTTACAGCCAGTGAAATTTCAAATAAGACTTACAGGCAGTGAATTTACAATAAAACTTACAGCCAGTGAAATTTCAAATAAAACTTACAGCCAGTGAAATTTCTCAATTGCTGCTCCACGAATTTCTAATAAAACTTATAGCCAATTCTGCCACAAAAATTCAGAACATTTTTCACCGAAAATCTTCTTCCTGTACGAGCTTTGCTTCGCTGTTCATCTAATTTTTCTTTGCATGATGTTAATAGCCAACTTGAAATGCCTGAAGCAGCTTATGGCTAAACCCAGCACGAGTTTGGAAATGGATATCGAAGGTTCCCAGCTTGAAGAACATATGAACCAGAAGACAATAAAAATATCCCTTATAAACCAGCAGACAATAAGATATCCATTTCTCCAGCAAACAAGGCAGCAATAACCTCTATAACATGGCCAAACGTCCACCACTGGAAACACCCAAAAACAGATCTGAATTGTATAGCTATTCCAGACACCAAAGATGTGACTCTTCTTGCTGTAGGTGTTGGTTAACAAAGGTATTCGCTGCTACAGAATAGACTAGATGCATAGGCAGGGGTCCTCCATGCATTTATGGCTGTTCAGAAGGTAAATGTGTTGCCCAGCCAATCAATTTAGCACCCAGGGACATCCACGCGAGTCTTTACTTGCCCACATTTGGAGATTCATTGCCCAGGAAGCGGATCCACAATTTCTCCTTGGAGAATAGACCCCAACACACAAGAAAGCAAAAAAAAAATTGCAGCCACGGCCTCCTACAGTGCCACGAAATTTTTTTTGTTCTGAACCCACGGCCTCTACTGCTCCCATGAAATTTTTTATTCAGATCCCACGGCCTCTACTGCTCCCATGAAATTTCCTCTACTGCCACCAAGATTTCCACGCTGTTCTGAGTTTCTAAAATTTCCACGTATGCTCAAAAAAAAAACTTCCACACCTGCTCCAAAAATTTCACGTGTACTCTTCCTGCGGCTTCTTCACATTTTATTCCTTTTATTCCCTAGAGTGAGAGAATGATTGAAAAATATATACACCTTTGAGGTGTCCATATCCATAAAATAAGGAATGTATATTTTTTCTTTTTAATTTTTAATTATTATTTTTATTTTAAGTCACCCTTTTTTATTTCACCTCACCCCATTTGTAATGTAATTATGTTTTATAAAAAAAACTTTCTTCAAACCACATTAGGGACACCTTAAGAATGATATTATTATTTTTTATTTATTATCCTTTTGATTGGGCTGACTTTACCATAAACTTCAAGGTTCCAAGGGCATCTTCATCAAGCAGGAGGCATCATGGGCTTCTCAACATCTACCGGGGCTTTAAGACCATCTGTGGGGTCTTTTGCATCATTAGCTAAATGGTGACATCAATGACATCAAGACCATGTTGGCATCAATGACAATTTCATCAACAGGTCCTTTGTTTCTCTGGATGATGATGTATGTAAATCTGTAGGAGTGGTCACGCACTTAGCCAAATCACATTGTTTCGGACTCTTTCGAAGCCTCCAAATTGAAGTTCTGCGCTAACTAATGTTGATGTTTTGTATAGAAGCATAAATTCAACGCACTTGGCTCTGTGTGAAACCCATTTCTTGTAGGAAAAGTGATTTTCTTTAACTCGTATATTGAATCAAAAGATATTAAAGGGGTTCCAAATAGCCACATTTATCATGAATGGGTTCATTTGGCTGTATATAAGTATTGAATGGAATCTTTTTTGAAATATTATATGAGGCTCAAATGGGTTTGAAACTGGATATTTTCTCCTTAGTATGACCTTGTTTACCCATCATGGCCTTGGAGTCTGTAAATGATTTTTGTTTTCCTTTTCACACGGCCCATTTGAATTAGTGAACAACAGACAGTGATACCTGCCACTGAACTACAATGTCAAATCCATTTTGTAGCCGCAGGTTAAAGACATGAACACATTATCAAGGAGAGTTGAATTTGATTTCTTTTAAAATTTTAGTTTGGCTGCTGTGTTTGAAGCAGGGTATTACTTTTAAACATCTATATTTAGTCAATAGTCGAAGCCTGATCCCAAAGGAGGGCCCATTTGTGTGATGGATTTTGAACTAGCGATGCTTTGAACTCAAACAAAACTCCATGTTTTCTAGGCACCTGTGTTAGCACCATGGCTTGGGAGGCCCTTACTTTCGCTAACAAAATTTTGAATATCATGGTCATTCTGTTTATTCAGTATGTTCCATCAGATTGATGAAACATTCACCTTCATTCTGTCATACAAATTCATGACAAAATCTGCATCTTCCATGCATAAACAATCAATCAGCATATTGCAAGTTCTAACATCAGAAGCCTATTCTTTTACATAAGTGTTGTTCAGAATCTCATTAAACTCCTCCTTTCTGCAATTTTTTAAGAGTACTCTGATAAGTGACATGTAACTGCTAATACTTGGGAGCATGCCTTTCCTTTCTATTTCATTGTAGAGTTTCATACCAGTGTCAAATTTCCATTGATTGCAAAGTCTGTCAATGACGGTGTTATAGAGAGAGTCGTCTGGCACAATTCCACAACCTATCATGTTATCAAGAAGTTCAGAGGCCTCCTGTATATTTCCTGCCTCAGAATGTGCCTTAATCAAAGCGCTGTAGGTAATCACATCTGGAATTAAACCTTTGTCCAAGGCATCTTTAAGGAGGTTGCTTGCAACCGATATCATACCTTTCTTACAAAAGGCGTTGATAACTGAATTGTAATTAGAAATGTTGGGCATAACACCACGTCTTTGCAGTTCTTCCCAAAATGCCAAAGCCTCCTCTATCTTATCTGATTTACAGTATTCACATGGTCACTTATGTACTCCCTGACCAAAATATTCCTTGCGCCTCCATAATGGTCTGATTGTTGTACATCAAACAAATCATATGGACATTACTACTGCTTTGCCAATAAGATATATCATTTTTTTCTGAAAATCTAGTTATGACTTATGAGGTTGTCAACAAGCAAAGAAAAGAATATGAGAAATATTGTCATATATTATTTTCCAGCATTGCTATCCAGACAGGAATAAAATTACAGCAGCAATATATAGGGTGCCAGACAGCTTCATTCCAAAAATGACTTTTAGTGGCTGATAAGATTTTTCACACCAGCCAGTGAATTTTCACAAATTTATTATACTACTGCTACTATACTTTATGATTTATTTCTCTCCCCCAGATGAAGCTTCAATTAATAAAAATCTAGTATCATTTTATAATGATACAATCAATTCCTTAAACCCTCAGACATTAAAGGAGAGGTGCAGGCTGCCTTTTTTTTATAATAGGGGATTGCATTGTGCATATAATTCTAAACTACCAATGAGCAATATATATTTTTGTAAAGCTAGTACCTATGGAGTTTCAAACTGGTGACCTTACATAAGGAGTGCCTTAACAGTACACCTATTCACCTTCTTATCTATGCCCCATGGGTCTACCAATGACCAATATCAACATATCAAAACAAAACTAATAAGTGAAAACCAAAAAAAACTAAAATAATAAATCAATCAAACCATGGCCTGGAATTCAACATTTACAATTCAAGGAGTGCCTTAATAGTACACCCATTCACCTTCTTATCTATGCCCCATGGGCCTACCAATGAGCAATATCAACATATCAGAACAAAACTAATAAGTGAAAACCAAAAACAACTAAAATAATAAATCAATCAAACCATGGCCTGGAATTCAAAATTTACAATTCGAAATTAAGCACTTTTTAGACAATTGATCATTTTCTGGACACAGGATTTCCACATTTTGGTTGTTTAATGCCCTGACCTATCACCAACAACGACCTCTATACCCATATTCATGCTCCGCCCTGGCTGATCTATAACATTTTCTCCCCATTGTGGTGAGGTGGACCAAGCATAAACATTCTATACTTCAGGTCTCCCTGCTGATGAATATTGCTCTCTGTGTGCCTCCTCATTTATTCACTGTGTTCCAAGAAATGGTATGGCATGGCACTGATTTTTCAAAAAAAGAGGTCCAGAAACAAACTGTACACAAAAAAACTGTAGATTAAAAAATAATGAACTGTACAAACCTCAACATTATAAAGTGAATGTAATTTGATTTAGAACACTGGTACATGTCATCAGGTGGATTACTTCCAGGTATTTGAGTGGGTTTTGCTTCTAAATTATCTTGTATGTGTACAATATGCATAGTACTTGGGGGAAGGAGGACCAGTTCTTACCCCAAAAACTTCTATGGAGTTGGAATAAAATTTAAAAAGCTGTATCTAATGGTAAAACTGTAACATAACAGGATACAGTGTGATGCAATTTTGAATTTCATCTTAAATTGCCTCCTAAAAGTGGCCTTTCGACAGGGCATATGTATTGGGATTCCTGATCTTTATTAGTTGTATTCAATTGAAAACAAAGAGACATGAAATTAATAAGTGTCGTTCTAACTTCTAATTTGTTATTTAACAGATGATGATGAGAAATCATGTTTGCTTGTTCAAGCTGAGGTTTGAAACTGTCAATCGTGATCCTGTGGATGTGGAGAACAATCTAGATCATTAATTTTCACTTATATTGGAAACTTTCTTTCAGTTTGTTCATGACGTGGTTTTGGATGATACCATTTTTTATAACATACGCACATTTGTTCTTGCTTCTCTATTGGACATCTTGGATGGAAGAATGTGGAGGTATGAGAGACAGAATACAGTTCAGAAGCTTTCTTTAGTTTACAAGCCTGAGGTTATTATTTAGATTTTGGGATTTGCTCAGGATACTAGATCACAAAACTGTAAAAAACTTCATTGGAAAAAAACAAGTCAGGGAGATCATGAAGGAGATGGGGTTGTAGACTTAACTTCTATTGCTTTGTCCTGTAACCTTCACTTAGAGAATTTTGCCTTAATTGTTGAGCGCAGCAAGGAGAATCAACTAAATGTTATATTTCCACAAGCATGTCACTGGCTAGAGGATCTAATAGCTATCACAAGTTTTCTGCATGCACAAGGTTTAAAAACAAGGCCCAGGGGGGAAAAGTCATGGCCAACTGCTAGCAAGGATGGGTTGGGAGTAAATGATGTAGAATCTGCAAGCGGGCATGAAGATGATGCTCTCTTTGGAGATCTGTTTTCAGAGGCTAGCAGGCAAGTAGTCATCTCTGATGGACATGAACAGCCCTGCTCTGCAAATGACAGTGTTTCTGACTCCAGTAATATTCCTTTACAAGGAGCTGTTGAAGTGCTTAGTTTTATTAAAGAGTGCATTTTTTCTCCAGATTGGCACTCTTCTATTTACAAAGAAGCCTGTCACCAACTTAATGAAGAACATGTCATTGCTATTTTACGAATGCTACAGCCACAGATTTCAGTTGATGAAATAATGGAGGGGGTTGGTGTTTCAGATATGTCCTATGAAAAACACTTCCTTGAACATTTTTACAAAGCATGCTTTAACCTGTTACATGAACTTGCTATGAGGCGTGCCTTATCCATCGAACTTGAAGAACACCTAGTAAATCAAGTTCTGAAGTTAGAGGATGGGAGGTTTGCTTATACTGATGATGCTATTGTTCTTGTAGCTCGCATTCTTATTATAAGGACATCCACGGGGTCTAGTTTGGGAGATGACTCCTTAAGACTCAAAATCTGCAAAGGCTACGCTGGTTTTATTGTTGAGAAAGTGAAAGCTACATATTCAGGGTGCTTAAATATCCAAGAAGTTTGTGCAAGTCTTCCATCCCTATTTCATTTGGAAGTTATTCTCATGGCTTTTCATTCTTCAAATGCATTTGAAAAAATCAAAATGGCAGAGAATATTTTTTCTACCCTCAACAATGTAAGTTGTCCTCCAGTGGAACTTAACAGCACACAATTGGTTTGCTAGTCTTTGTTAATTTCAAGCCTGATGTTGATTCTTTGGCACATGATTCTCCACTCTACAACCTTCCCATCCTGGTTGATGTTCAATATAAGAAATAAGTTAATACAGATTACACAAGGAGGAATTTTTCAGCTTCCCACAGGAACAGGCTATTTAGAATCATGGGTATATCATGTGGTACAAAGTGTTATAAATGTGAATGAGGGAGTCACAGAAGAGCATGGAATGGCTGATCTCTTTCAGCAACTGATTGACGTTAGTGGGGTTCATAACTGGGGTATTGTAGAACACAAAGTTCTTCAAGATCTAGGTTTAAATTGGTCTGATCTCTATTATGTTGTTTGTCGCATTTTGGAAGTGTGGCAGAATAGGGAAGCTTCCCAAGTGCACGAGCTTATACTTGAAAGATATTGTTTTGTACTTGGTTGGATCACTCTATCAAATATTGATGTTAAGGAAGCTGGTGCTTTGCCATGGAGTCCTGAATTGGGTAGAGACAAGTTGCTGAAATTGAATACTTCATAAGTTTTAGCAGAATTCTGCGCCATAATGTTCATTTTGGCCATACAAGGGAGCTATCACAGCTGGAAAATATCATTCTAGATATACTCTCTCAGCTTCAAACATTATACAAAGAGCATAGTGTGAAGGAAAGGGGTTGGTTATTCTTAAGGCATAGTGCATGGCTGTCTTTAATTTTATCATTGCTCCAGGCAGGTCTGTGGAAAGTGTCTCTGAGAAAGATCCCAGTTTCAAGAGAGGACACATTTTGGATAGAGCAGACATCTAAAGATACTTCATTACTCACACTTTGTGAGCAGTTAGTTTTTTGTGTATTGAAGGATGGGCAATCAAGCATTTTGCTGAAAATATTGACATCCCTTTTGAGCATGCATGTCGAGGCACTGCAAAAAGCTGTGCTTTTTGTTCTTGATGGAAAAGAATGTGAAGATGATGCATTGTTTTCACTAAATTTGCTGCTTCAAGCAAGTTATGACAAGTCAAAGCAAGAAGAGTTGTTGGGGAATCTAGGAGCTAGCTTTAAGCTTATAGAGTCTGTACTTGGAACTTTGACAAAGTTTAGAGGAATTGTGAGCAAAGAAAACACAGGGAACCTGAACAAACTTTTTCTGAACTCCTC
>LPNX010386313.1:4971-48330 GCA_001517045.1 Pseudotsuga menziesii | reverse complement strand
GTTATATTAACTTGAAACACACCTTGCAAGAAAAGTTCTTATTGATGGATTCATCTTCTTTGGCTTCATGGCTGGAAAAAATGCTGGTAGGATATACTGATCAATCAGCTGTAGGTAATTTGCCAACAGGAGTCTCTAATTCAGTAAGAGATTCAGCTATTGCTTTCATCAATGCTCCGGTGTCACCTTAATCTGATTCAAAATCAAGAGAACTTTGTGATCACATTCTTGATGCATTGCTTGTGGGTCTAGAGAAGGAATTCCTGTCATTCGATGTTCCTACTGTGAAAGCATACTTCAATTTTGTAGTTCAGTTGGAAAATGGTGAGTCCACAATAAAGCCTATTATCAAGAGGGCAATTGATATGGTGGTCAAGTTGTCTGCCGATGAAACCCATCTGGAGGGTTTGAAGTTTGTCTTGGGTTTTCTGGTTTCTACACTGGGTTCGTATGGTGCTAACAAGCATGTTTCTGAAAAATTAACAGAGAAGCCTTGGTCAAACACTAGTTCTAACAATGATTCTGCTAGCTGTAAGTTGAAGCCTAGTGTTCCTAGAAAGAACTCGGAGGATTTGGTTAATCCAGTCAATCAGGGAGTCCGTTCTAGTGCGATTGAGTGTGATGCCACATCAGCAGATGATGATGAGGATGATGGCACATCTGATGGAGAACTGGCTAGTATGGATAAAGAAAATGATGATGAGAGTAACAGTGAACGGTCACTTGCATCAAAAGTTTGTACATTCACCACTAGTGGAAGCAACTTTATGGAACAACATTGGTACTTCTGCTACACTTGCGATCTGACTGTTTCTAAAGGGTGCTGTTCTTTTTATGCCAGGGTGTGCCACAGGGGTCACAAAATTGTTTACTCTCATTTAAGTCGTTTATTTTGTGATTGTGGAGCATTAGGGGTAAGAGGGACAAGTTGCCTCTGCTTGAAGCCTCAAAAATATGTTTCTTCCAGCACTACATCATTGAGGGGGGCTAGCGGCGTTGATCCATTCTTGCCTCTCTCAGATGAGAGGGATCATCTTCAGCCGTCTGATAGTGACTTTGATCTTGAGGATGAAGGTTGCATGGAGAATGAGAAGACTTTCAAGTTATCTATCCCCAAAGAGGAAGAGGATGGGTTGCTATCACTTTTTATGGATATGGATATTGAAGGCCAAGTTTTGAGGTTATGTAGACAACTTCTTCCTGGTATTAACAAGGCTAGTCATTCAGTATTGTCAAAGGATGAGAGGATAGTTATGGGTGATGACAAGGTTTTATCCTACAATTCAGATCTTTTGCAATTAAGGAAGGCATATAAAAGTGGATCTCTGGACATGAAGATTAAAATAGAATATTCTAATGCAAGGGAACTTAAATCCCATATTTCAATCATAATTTTTGCTTTGATAATTAAATCATAGTTTGGCTTGTTCTAGTGTAGTTCTTGTTTTTCCATTGAAGGGGAATTCCTTTAATGTTACTACAGGATTAATGAAAGTTTTTGTAAAAGTAGGCATATGAGCAGATTATGGTTAAGAGCTATTGGCTAATTTTCCTATGATTGCATATTTGCAGATAACTATGTTCAATTCAAATCCAGACATCGTAATGGTGATTTTTTTTTTAAATCCGTCGGATAGTCGTCGCTTAAGCGACGGCCTGTAGGTGATTTTTTTCATAATCCGTCAGATAACCATCGGTTAAGCGACGACCTATAGGTGATTTTTTTTTAAAATTCAATACTATCTCTTGACCGATGTTTAAGTTTTCATAATCCGTCGGATAGCCGTCGGTTAAGCGACGGCCTGTAGGTGATTTTTTTTTAAATTCAATACCGTCTCTTAACCGACGTTTAAATTTTCATAATCCGTCGGATAGCCGTCGGTTAAGCGATGTTCTGTAGGCAACTTTTAAAAAAAAAATTAAATACCATCGCTTAACCGACATTTAAGTTTTCATAATCCGTCGGATAACCGACGTTTAAGCGACGGCCTGTAGGTGATTTTTTTTTTTTTTATTCAATACTGTCTCTTAACCGACGTTTAAGTTTTCATAATCCGTCGGATAGCCGTCGGTTAAGCTACACGTGTTTAAAGTTTAGTATGAATTAGATGTCAAATAACCGACAATTTACACTTAATCGATGGTAAACTGAGCTGTCGCTTTATCGACAGATTGGAAAGATGTTGGATAACCGACGAAAATCCACCGACGCTTAAAAAAAATCATAGTGTCGTACATGCGACAGGGAAGTGTCGAAAATCCGGCAATACAGTCGTCGGATTTTTGGTCAAAATGTAGTTGTGATACAACATTATGACCTGCAATAAATCACCAATATTCTGCAAATATACATTAGCATCAAATTTGCATTGCTCAAAGCCTAGTGAAAGAAGAAAGCTGCCCATCTTGGCATATCAAGCTTTAGGGGCTTGCTTGAATCCATAGAGAGACTTCTTCAACCTGCATACAAGTGAAGGATAATGAATGAAACCTTCAGGATGCTTCATATATATCTCCTCATGAATGTCACATCCCCACCCCTCTACCAGAGAGAGGACACAACTTTATTGCTATCATATCCGGGAAAAATAGTCCCATGAACATAAAATGAAATGCATTGAACTAACAACATTCACAGATGCATAAATCATTAGCATAAAACACAAGAAAAATACACTCCATTAAATAATTTAACATTTTCATATTAATTCATAAACACATACAGTTGTAGAGATAAAAATAGACAAGAATTCTTATCTTGAAAGAAGCTTGTCCCGCAACCAGCTACGTTGTTGCAACATTCCACCCAACCATAGGCCAACGTGCTCATCAATATCTTAGCACCATTTCCACCCCCAATCTAGGCATGATTCCCACAAGGAATAAGGGAACACTAGCAGGCTCACACATAGCCCAAGATATATCAAAATTGAGCCAAGCCAAAACTGCGTTTGGGTTTATCAAACTGCAAAGGAGGTGGAAGGCTTGAACTGCTAAGATAGTGAACTCAACCACATAGCTATGGAAACCTACATCATATCAGGCTTGGATCCTAAAACATCTACACACCCAACACAAGGAAGCATCCCCTTCTCTGCTACACAGTCCCTCAGGCTATGCCTTCCATCCCAGTACTATTCAAGGTGTGCAAAGAAGGAAACCAACCCATCTAGATCTTACCATGAGGTTCCTTCCCACACTAATTTTATCAAACTAGTTCAGACCCAATTCCACTCCAAACCATTTCATACTAAACAAAGGATTCATCCACAGCAAAATGCAAGTTCTAGGATTGATGAAAAATGCCATGGGAACAAAAAACAGAAATGGCAATTGAGGAAAAATGACCCGGCATGTGCAATTCATTTCAGAAATGTTCTATGGCTTCACGTGGGCCAAAAACGGCTCCCTTAACCCCTAAATTCATGGATTTTTCCCCCATTAGCTGTGCAACACTGAAATCACAAAATTCCCAATTGTGAGGATGTGGAAACAACATCAAAACACCCAGGAGAGATCCCAACCACTGTACATTAACAAAACCATTCCCCATCCATGGGAAAAATGAAGAACACTGCAAAAACGTGAATGGAGAATGCACAGGAGCTCCAAAAATGTGAGGAAGAGGAAAACATGGATGCATGGTAGAATGGGCATATGTTTTTGGGTTTTTAATTTCCCACGAAGCCTAAATGCGTGTTTCCACAATGGGTGCTCTGCGCAATTCGAATTTTGCCCATACTCTTCCCATTCCCATGCAATAACTACCTCAACCAATTTCTGGCAGAAATAAATGATTGGGGAAAAAGACAAGAAATGGGTAGTTGACAGTTTTGATGGGTTCTCTCTTTGACATTTGGCTTTTCCCCATTGGCTCAAAGGTTTGAATATTCGCCTCCCCCCCACTTATCCTTAGGAAACCATGCCCCTGTCTCTTTAATGTTGCATTGACATAGCTGATTGTGGGTATTTTAATTAAATTGCATATTTACATGATGTCCAAAATTATAATGTGCCTGGATAGAACAAAATACCATTGGTGTCGATTTTAATCATCAAAACATAAAACAATAAAGCGATGGTGGGGATTTTTCCTTTAGCTCCACACCACAATTAAATACAATATATACATCATATACATTTTTAATGCAAATGAGGTCAAACCAGGGTGTTAAAATGAAGGTCACCATGATAAAATCACTCTTCACATCCATGTGGTGAACCTCCCATCGCTTAGATGTAGCAATTGCCAAAACTAGTCAGGTTGAGTCCATCTTTTCTACCGGTGTGAATGTCTTTGTATAGTTCACTCCTTGGACTTGAGAGAAGCCTTTTGCAACCAACATTTCCTTATACTTGATATATGAACCATCTGCATCCACTTTGGTCCTATAGACCCACTTACATTACACTAGTTTCATCTTGGAAGGTAGAGGAACCAACTCCCAAGTTTCATTGTCTTGCAAAGAATTGAACTCTTCTTGCATGGATTTTTTCCATATTGGATCAAGTGATGCTTCCTGATATTTATGAGGATTATATTCAACCATCATATAGCATATATCTGGAAGATTCAATTCACAAGTAGAGAAAGAATTGTGAAATTGAGATCTAATCTTCCTAGAGTCTAATGGATCTCCAACAAGATAGTCGATTCCTTGTATGGTTTCCTCAACCCACTTTGGTCGAATGGGTGAATCATGATATGAATGCATGTCATCATAATCATCATCAATATCATAATAATAAAAATTAGAGGAATAATCATCACTTAAATAATCATGGAGTGGAGGATGAGAGCATTCCCCTTGAACTAGTTTGATCTCATGCACAGGCTCTTCTTCGAACTATACACTCCATTAAATGAATGTTTTATGAGACGTGGGATCAAATAGCTTGTATACCTTTGTATATTAATCATATCCAACCATAATGGACTCCTTTGAGGTTGCAATGCCTTTCTCTTCTCTGGAGGAATTCTAACCTAAGCCTTTGAGCCAAAAACCCTGAAATGAGAAACATTGGGCTTGTGAGCACTCCAAACCTCAAATGGAGTTTTTCCTTCCAACATAGCTTAGGTAGCACAATTCATAGCTTCATCCCATAGCTTAGGTGAAAAATCATTTTCCTCCATCATGCATGTTTCCATCTCTTTCAGAGCTCTGTTCTTGCGCTCTACAACACCATTTTGATGTGGGGTGTAGGGCACAGAATGCTGCATACGAATGCCACTATCATGGATAGCTGTTGTAAGTTACTTTTGAAATAACCCTTGCCATTTTCAGTCTGAATAACCTTAATTTTATTCCCACGCATGTTCTCAACTAAATCCTTGAACACTTTGAAAGTCTCAAAGACTTCATATTTTTGTTTAAGAAAATACACGCAGCAATACCTTGAGAAATCATAAATGAAAGTCAATACATACCTTGAATTACCATATGAGGGTGTGGAAAGAGGTCCTATCATATCTAAATGGATCATATTAAGCACTTGGACAGGCCTCCTAGCCTTCCCTTTATCATATTTATGCTCATTATGTTTCCCCACTATGAACCGTTTACAAGTGCCTTTGGAAAATTTGATGGTAGGAAGCCCTTCAACCATGATTTCCTTGCTTAGTGCTTGGAAGTACCTGCAATTTAGGTGTCCTTACCTCTCATTCCACAAATTGCTGGTATCTTTTTCATGTGACATGAGCGCATTCCCTTGGGAGTAGAAGAGGAAGTGAGAGAACTTAAACATTCTCGAATCATGGTCAGCAAAACCCACTACTACAACTTGGCCTATAGAGTTTTCTAAGATCTCCACATTATATTAACTAAATGTTACTCTCTTGGAGGTACCTATGTATGTAATTTAATAGAAAGAGAGTAGGAACAAACAATACATTGTTGAAGTACCCATCTTCTAGATTGATCCTGCCAATCCCTTTGGCTTGGATCTATGAGTCATCACCCATGAGGATGGATGGACCATTGTAAGGGTGTATGGTCAAGAAGGAATATTTGCATGGAATCTATGTTACTTGAGGCACCTGAATCTATGATGAAGGATGAAGAGCCTGAAGACCCAACAACCGAAGCATAGAATCTATCTATGTTCTATGAGCTTGAAACTCCCTCTTTCTTAATTGTACCAACTATCAGTGGGATGTTGTTCTTCTCAAGGATTTGCACCATCATGTAAATGGTTTTATTCATGCATTCACTCTCTGGGTTCCACCCCTTGTGACAATAAGTGCATTTTTTCTTCTCTTGCTTCTTCTTCTCTTTTTCCTTGCTAGGATTTGAACCCCCATCTAAATATTTGGGCTTATCCTACTTCTTCTTCTCTTGCTGCTTCAAATCCTTTTATTTCTTCTTTCCTTTGGATTAATTCAAAAATCCAGCAGAAATGGATTGATCCTTGGTGGATTTTATGGTACCCATTTGCACCAAATTGTCTTTCTCCTGAGTCAAAGACTCCATGAAGTATGCCAGTGAAGGCATTGTCCAATTTTGAGTTGTCATCTTCCCTGAGTGGACTGAGGAGAAAAACACTAAGTACTTAGGGCCGAGCTTCAAAATAATGGACAAGATCACCTACTCTACCTTCTTTTCAATGCCACATTATTTTAGTTTAAGCACCAACATTCGAACTTTGTGAAGAAATCTTGGATCGTCTCAAAGTGAGTTGGGCCCAATGAGATCAACTCATTTTCGAGTTGGCATCCTCTCATCTCATCAATATTCCCAAACAGTGACTATATCTTGATTCATACTTCCTTGGGTGTAATAATATTTTCTACATGGAAGATAATGATACAAAGCATCTCGAATGCCTCATCCAATCTGTTGAAATACTTCGATTAATTCACAACAAGGTTGGGTTTGTTCTTAGTCCCCATGGTGAATCTGTAGAGTCCTTTCGACCTCAGTTGGATCATCATTTCGTAATTCCATTCCAAATAGTTGAATGGGGTAAGCATGAAATTATTCTACCATTTCTTCTTGCGCACTGAGTGACATAAACACTGGAAGTACCAGCAATGCAAACACTCAAATTTTCTGGAAGACGCCCTAGATAGCAACTCAAATGCTCTAGATTTTATTTGCATCTCCAAATAGATCTTATACCATGTGAAAATTTGATTCACAACAATATCTAGGAGCTAAAGGAATCCTCAAAAATCAAGATATTCATAAATTATGCAGAAAAACAATGAAAAGAGTGAAATTAACACATAGAAATGGTACCAATAACATAGTTTATTATCACTTTCCAATGTGTAAATATTCCAACAACATCATTTTTATACAATAGGAGAATATCGTTATCCTTTGGAGGAAAATTGGATGCATACATGTGGCAAGCTTAGATTGGACCTCAAAACCCCCCTAGGTGGACCAATGAGCTCCCAAACCACCTCAAATTATCACAGATGCTTATGTGAACATGCTTGGAGTATGATAGGACATAAATGAAGGTATGGTAGGCATGGTGGGGTACATGGGTGAGTTGGAGTGGCTCTAGGAAGTAATATGTGGTCCAAAGAGCCAAAAACACCCAAATACCATGCATGGGCACCTCTGTTAACTAATTTCCCTATTTTATGGAGTGGGAGGGTACCAATGACTAAAAAATCATAAATGAGGGTGCATGTGTAACTAAAATGATCAAAGGTGGGCGCCTAGGTGCATTAATGAGTCCAAAACACCAAAAGGACCTTGCTTGACCAACACAACCTAGTTTTGGACCATATATCATAAGTATAAGACAAATGAAAATGTGTCCTAGGTGTATGACCATCATACTAAGGTGGTATAATTCTCTAACATCTATCAAGAATAGGTTGCATTCTTTCATAAAAAAAAAATTGTAATAATTTTGTAGAAAAATTACAAAGAGAAATAGGCCTATAATCATTATATGTTTATGGTCCATCCTTTTCAAAAATAAGGGTAATATAAGTTAAGTTCATTGTTTTCAATACCTAACCAATTTTTCTTGTTTCATCAACTACCTCTGCTATTTCATTACCCAAGATGTAAACAAAATGTAAGTAGAACTCTACAATCCACCTGTCTGGGCCCAATAACCTGCTAACCAATCTCCCAACAATATTCTCTACTGAAGAAACATGGAAAATTTATGATATTCTTCAATTGACTTTCCAAATTTGAGGAATTTCTATTTGTATAAATGTCCTTGAAATATTTAATAGTCATAGACTTTAATGACTTATTTTTACTACATACCTCATTTTGGTCTCCTTTTATATCTCAAATAACGTTTGCTAATCTTTTCTTATTAGCAAAATGATGAAAGAACTTTGTATTATTATCACCCTCCTGAAGCCACACCACTCGGCTCTTCTATCTCCATGTTTCCTCTTTTTGTCTCAATACTTTTTATTTATTTGATTCAAGGGATATGAGCTTATCTTTTCTTTCTTAAGAGAAAATTTCTTCATCAACATAGTTTGATAACATCTGAATCTCAGCATCTATTTTAAAAAGTAACTTCTCATTTGCTTCATTTTTTTCTTTTTTCCCACTATTTCATCCCCACCTTCAATAGAGACAATTTTTTTATCAAACTTTATGATGGATAATATTGAATGGACAGAGAAAGGGTTTTCCATTTTTCTTTCATTAAATCCTTAAAGACCTCTTCTTCAATCCAACGTGGATTGAACTTAAAGATATTGAATATAATTTTTCTCAAAACCCAATTGAAGGATCACATCTTTATAATCAAAAATACCAGAAGAATATGAGTAAGAATGATAAAGTCCCATTTCATCACATAAAGCTTCAGATATTAAAAAATTGTACAACCTCTTTGCAATAGTTTCTTCTCCACAACACCCATTTGACCAAGTTAGCACAAGCACATTAGGGAAAATGTCCACCAACTTTGTCTCCTTAAACAATGAGACAAAGAAGTCCCCTAATAGGTCAATTTTATTCTGTACAACCCAAACATCTTCTAAATCCAAAGTAAAATTAAGGTCACTCGCCAAGATGAGAGAATTATCTTCCAACAAACCAGACAAAGCTAATTGTTCCCAGAAAAATGTTCTATTTTGATATGGGCCATAAATATTCAAAACTCTTAGATTGTTCTAAAACCCCTTTAGCTTTCCTTCAATTCTACAAAAATTGAATATGCCTTCATTTCAACCTCATATAGATTCTAAGCAACAAGAGTCCCCCCTGATAATCTAGTAGAATCCAAAGCACAAACTCTCCAGTAAGGCCTAATTTTAAAAAAATAGTTACACACCACTTCCGATGAAATCATTGTTTCCTGAAGAAGAAGAACACTAGGACAAATCTTCTCTAACATGCACTTTAAGGTAGCTCTTTTGTGGCAACTTCTTAGCCCTCTAATGTTAAGGGAGATAAGGTTCATCAGGCAACCCCATCTAGGGCCGCATTCTCTCTAAGATCTCAAGTATTAGAATGAGTATGAATTATTTGACAAACCTTTATCAAATAGTGAAGATACCTTAGGGTTTATAAAGGAAGGAACATCCTCACCAAGTTATTCAGTCTTATTGCCAACACCTTTTCCTTTTTTATTCTTCCTTGGTTTACAAATCGAGACATTCCCATTAAATATATAGGAAATCATAATAATATAAGGGTTCTCTGTATTATATGCAAATTGAATAGAGATATGGTTTCTAAAACCTTTCGCTTTATCCTTACTAAGAGCAGAAAGTTCAATAGGAGACTCCCTTACCGATGAGGAAGATATATTAATCCCTAAAGTGGTTACCTTTTTACTCATCAGAGGAGGAAAATATGAAAATAAAAAAGTAGACTCGGATATATTATGTGAAAATTTTGTGGTTTTAGGAGTCACCAACAAATTACTAGGTAAGGTGTCAATCCCCAAACCTTCACTCATACATGTCAGCCTATCAGAAGGTAATGATTCATCCAATATACTAAAGTATTTCTCTATTGACTCCATCCCTACTCCCTTATAAAAAACACAATCCTTCTCCCTAATTACTAACAAAGATCTAATAATTTCCTTAGCAGATAAAAATTTCAAATGAACATGGACCAATTATGAAAACTTACCAACAAAAGAGCTAGCTAATAGTTGATCCAGCAAAATCAGAAAGAGCATTCTATTTTTTATCACTTCTAGAGCTTCATCTTAATGCTCGTCACTTCCCACCATATTGAACTCCAAAAGGTACATTTGTGCAATTAGGTTTTGAATGCACAATTTCTTGACACTTATGGCATATAAAAGGTATTTTCCAGTAGTCCAAATGTTGTATAAAATATCCACCTTCCCATATAAATTCAATCTCCTGCAACAATCCCCCCTCCATATCAAATTTCACAAGCATTCGCATGGATTTCCTTTTAGAACCTAAAAAATGTTTTTCCTCTATTAAAATGAACCTTCCTATAAAATTTTCTGCAACCATGAATCTCTTTAAGTTCCAACACTGTTACAAAAAACATGATAAAATCAACCACGTATATCGCTTAGTTAATTTCTGTTTCCATGGTTCAAAACCCACATGCCAACAAGATAGTACCAGAGAACCTTGAACAATAACCCAAAAACGCTCCTCAATGTTTCTTCTATCATCCTCTGATAAGAACTAAAAAACCACCCACCCATTTACCAACGAAAAAACCCTTGGAATATTTTCAATGAAAGGCTTCCATTTATTCCAAACCGAGCTTAAAATTGCCATTCTGGACATCTTTTTATATTCAAATTTTCCGACTACAGCTCGTTGATACATATCCATCACCATATCAAAGGTGACATATTTCCCTAAAACACACAAAGGTCTTCCACTCTTTACCTTCTCGAATTTTAACCTTCGATCCTTCTGAAGCCCTCCAAAACTAAGTGATTCCAACCATCTTGAAGGGAAGAATCAAGAACCCTAGTTTTTCCATTTTGTTTAGAAGATTGTTTCAAAGGGGATGAGACCACATGTAATCCTCTAGTCACCAACACATAATGAGGTTCAAAAATCACTTTAGCTCCCAGATTTGGTTTGACTCTGGTACTTCTAGACACATCACTTGGGAAAGTCGGTTCACTCATCATTGATCTGACAACTCCAATATAACCTAAAGTAGGTTATGTGATAGGGGTGCCAATTCCATATTTCATCATACTATCACAAGCCCCATGAATCACCTCTCAACACATGGTAAAAAGCCACCCAAGTTTGTAGATGGAGATCACCATTACAATTTATCCAATATTTATGATCTATTGAGTAATAATATTTATGAGTAAAAATATTTATGTTTGGAAATACTAATATATAGAGAGAGTAGACATACATTATAGCACTAACCCATTTGGATATAAAGACATAGATGAAGAAGTCAAAGGTGAGAACAATCTTATTTATTGAAAGACTAAAAAAGGAACAATGAGTGAAACTTCAAATATTTACATTTATCTAATAAAACTTGTTGTGAAGAAAATAAAACCTATATCCACTTAAAAAAAAAATTATTATAAAATATTATATAAACTCTACCAAGCGCCGAGAGGGATCAAATCTCTCAAGGTGCAAACCCTTTCCCCTCCATCAAATTCAATACTCACCCATTTTGTCGTTAAAATCACATAATGCGTAGTTGAAAGGCAAGTTGTCATGGATTATCATGCTAACATTATTGCACACTGTCATGGATGATACACAGAGGGGTATCACTTCATTATTTAATTGTGTAGGTAATATTTGTGCTAATTAATATCATATTAATATGGCACTCTATTAATACTCTTATTACATATGCAAATCAATTTGTTACTTGCACAAATCAGTTCCATATCCCCACAAATTAATTGTTGTAGTGGATGGCGCATATATTTATGCATATTCTTGTAATCTCTAGAATCATCATAAACGATAATATTGTTGTAGTGATCGGGAGGGAAGGTAATGTTTGTATTAGATCATTAAGTATCTGTATCCCCCAGGTATTAATCCATATAATATTTTTGCAGTGATTTGACATGTCATATTTGTATCATATAATTAATGATCAGTTATCTCGATAGATCAAGTATTATTTTCAATATATAGTTGGTAGATATATTTTTCAATGGAACAAATAGAGAACTGATATATTATTTGCAGGTTTGCATTACATAGTTGGTTGATATATTTTTCACTACAACAAATGGAGAACTGATACAATATTTGCAGGTTTTTTTTTCTCATATGGTTATAATATTTGAATGTTTTAATATTTATGGTTTTAAATATTAAGGAGTTATTACAAGGGATTTAAGACAAAGGATTTACAAAAGATTTAGACGAGATTTCATTATTTTTGTATATAATGGTGATGAGTGAATGATAAAAGTTTGAGTAGTTAGTGTGATAGAGTATCTTGAATTTGAGAACACTATGTGAAGCATATTAATTATTGGCATGATTTATAATAAAAACTAATATTTTAAAATAAAAAATATGTTTAAAAATTTGAAAAATCCCACAATACTACTACCACTTGAATATATTTTGAAAATCTTGAAAACATCCAAAATAATGATTAATGTGGTTTAGTAAGAATATGGTTATCAAATTTAACCGAAAAGAGTTGATTTTTTTTTCAAATTTAGCTTTAAACTTATATTTTTAATGCCATGTTAGTTTTTAAAATGTTATAAGTGAAATTTATAAGAGCATAACCTTATTAATGATATATAATGATGAGAAAAAAAATGTGGTAACAACTATGTAAAAACAAACACTAGTTGGATTTATTGAAAAATAAAACAACATTGTCTTGAAACAACATTAAATTTTTTCAACAATAGTGAATAGAATTAATAATACATTTAAAAACAAATATTGTCTTTGTTAAAAACAAATATTATGAAACCATAGTTTGTTTACCATCTTATTATTATTATTAACACAGATTGTGGTTGATATAAATTTCTTTTGGCAAAATAATTAATAAGAACATCAATGAATAGATTGTAATTGTAATAATACACATTTTGATGAGGTTAATATTTTATGTTTAATTTGGTTTAACTCAAATTATCACATTAATCATGAAGAAAAATATAATAGTAATTTTGTTTACTAACGTGAGATTTCTTTATTTTTATTTGAGCCAACAATAAGCTAGGAAGAAGTTACAGATCCCCCCAATGAAACCATATAAAGGGAATATTAAATTTAAAGAAGAATATTAGATTTAAAACCTTGGTTTAATATTAATTTTTTAAACTTAACAATATAAGTCTCTTTTGAAAGTTAAAACAAAGATTGTGGTTGATGCAAATTTTATTTTGTTAAATAATTAATAAGAACATAAATGAATAGATTGTAATTGTAATAATAAAGATTTGGTGTGGGTTAATATTTCATTTTTAATTTAGGTTAACAGAAGTCATCACATTAATCATTAGAAAAAAAATAGTAATTGTGTTTAATATCATGAGATTTCTTTATAGAAAGAAAGTTTATGCAATTTCTTTTAAAAGAAAAATTTTATGTGATTTAGTTAGTTTAAAATGAAAGCTTAAGCATGTTGAGGAAACGTGAACCTCAACACACTTTAAATATGAATTTATAATTGGATTTATTTTTTTTGTTATGCTTTGATATTTATTTTAGTTTTATCAAGTCGACTAATTTGTTGGCATATTCAATTTTTATTTTTATTTTTATTTTTTTATTTGAGCTAACTATAAGCCGATTATAAGCACGGAAGGAGTTACACATCCCTCCCTACTAGGTTGTAGAATGCGCCTCTCGGCACAACTAGCAATTGCCCCAAGAAGTTGTAATGATACGCCGATAGGTTGTTTTTTTCAAAGTTAAAAAGTTGAAAGGGGGAACTAAGAGTTGGTGTAGACCTGGGGTTGTACCTTTAGGAAAGCAATTATAAGTTTTGCAGGGAAGAGAAATGAAGGGGCAATTGTAAGAATCCCTTTTAGGATAAAAGAAATAGGTACATGAATATTCACATCACAAATAAGCAGGAATTTTCCAATGGAGTAAACCCAACTAGCCTATTTTATAAGTCCCTAGAAAAGAAACTCATGACATTGTAGCAATATCGTTGGTTAGAATCTACTAAGTTGTAGAATGAGAAAATAGTTGATAAAATACAATACGGTAGAGAGATTGCACTATTAACATGCTCACTAAAGACATAAAAAGAGCTAAGTTTATGTTCAATGGGAGAGCAAAGGATCCTTAGATTCTGCCAGTATTAACTACTGGAACCTCTGGTTGAATAAAATGTGTGTTTACTTTGTCCTCACATATAATGGATGTGAAATACACCACATACATATGCATTCCTAACGTGGAAGTGAAATTGTGAATTGATTTACAAAAATAGATAGCAATTGGGATATAACATCTAAACATATGGAGTTCTCATTTATTATATTTTGAGAAATTGGGATATGCATTCTATAACATCTTTACATCTTGTAATTATCTTGTATAGATATATTTTGTAACTCCATATTTGGGATTCATTGTATACACATATCACTTCATCTAGCAATTGGGATATGCATTCTATAAAATCTTGACATCTTGTAATTATCTTGTATAGATATATTTTGTAACTCCATATTTGGGATATTGAATCTATATTGAAGTCATGGGGGCTTCACTTGTTGACCAATATTCTATCACGTTAGTTCATATTGTGGGTTTTAAAATTATCAAAAATCGAACCAATATATTGCAGGTATTGGGGGGATGAGGGGTTTAAGGTGGGGTTGGGTAGGGTGGCTTATAAGGATTGAGGTATAAAAAGGGGTGGGGAGGAGATTTTAAGTATTGGTAGGGGGTTTCAACAAAAAGAGTTTGGGTCAATATCTCTCGAAATTAAGGGTATTCTTTAACATCCCACGATCGCACGTGCTATGTGAGAGGTTCACTAAGTGAAGTCCCCATGATTGAAATGCTTTATCCCTTAGGATGTTGGAGAAAATAAATGGTTTACATAGGAAGCACAATCTTTACTTGGTTCCTAGGTGCCCTAGAGATTGCATTGATGATGATGTGAGGATATTTAGTACATAGTTGTAATATTAATGTCATGCTTATTCATATATGAAGTTAATCATCATGCAAGGGTTAATATACTTTCTTATGTTATAATGCACACAAGCACAACTTGAACGTATAACAACGAAATAGAGTAGTTACATGGCCACTTAAGTGTTGTGATTTGTTTTGTGAGTATAGCTTACTCATTTTTTCTTTATAACATTGATCCACCCAGTTGTATTGATATGGGATGGTGGCATGCAACATAGACCAAATCACTAGGAGATGTCATAAGCTACATGTGATTGGGAATATGATTAAGATATTCCTCCTACTGGTAGCTTCAAAAAGAAGAGTAAATTGAATGGATAACACCTGAGTAAATTCAATGGATCATACCTAGGACATTATGGAATATAAAACCAAAGAGGGATTACAAAACAAAATGTTCTAATGAAATTCCAATTATTAAATTACTTAAGGAAATTTGGGAGTGAAAGTATGTAAACATCAAATATACTTCATAGTAAGTAAATGGATCTCTATGCCATGTTGCAAAGTAGCTAAGTGGACCCACTCAAATAAAAGGATGTCAAATGTGCCTACGTTATGTTTTACTACATCGAGTACCCTTTTGACAAAAGAGTTTATTGACCCCATTACACTTCTTTCTTTTCCCATAACTCATTATCATTGATTTCCATGAGACTATGCCTCTTTGAGACATGGCCTCAAACACACTAAGAGCCTAGAGTATCTCTTCTTTTAACGTACTTTAATATATTTTATAAGTAATTGTAATTTGAATAAGATAGTAAGTTACAACCAAAGTTGTAACGTTGTTACCAACTTAAATCAACATAAAAATTTTAAATCCCATTTATATTTAATGTCAATTCAAATTATATGTTTATTCAATTTTCTCATCGACATTATATTGCACCTTTTAGAGCAATTGTCAGTAGTATATTTAATGTGTAATTCTATCCTTATTTATTTAAATGTAGAGATAGGAATGACCACACCTCCTTCTAGGTCACAAACATATTCCTCAATGGCAATTCTCGTGTGTCAATCTTAAAATATTTCAATGTCTTATCAAAATATATTATCAGTGGAGCGTACTTGAAAAACATATTTTAATATAAAGTGATATTAGCTATGGTATCATATCATATGGGCCAGCACAAAGAAATGAACCCTCAACCAGAAGGAAGAGGAACCTTCTCATGAATATTATATGATTAATTACAAAAAAACAATACACATACATAAAATTCTATAGACACAAATCCGACGATAAAACCTCACCATGTGTCTAAGTTTTATAATAGATTTTTAAATGACTCGAGGACCTCAAAGAGTTTGGTATAATGGTAGAAGTGGGAACAAAAGAAAACAAAAAGAAACCAGCGTGGCACTCACCTTTCCCATATAATTCTAATTCAATTCTTATATAAAAAGAAAGCATAGGGCTCATAGGGATGTCATGTAATATTTTAGATAGGTTAATGTTGGAATTTTGAAGTGGTTCATGTTGAAATCTCAAAGAGATAAGTATGCACATATGCAAACTTTATATAAGGTGGATGGTGCTTTAAAAAAGTAGTGGCTTTGAATAGGGTGCATGTCTTTCATATGTTACATCTTTTAGGAGAAGCAACATGTAGACATGGTCTTAAGGGTAGTGGGATACACATGTTTCACAAGGGATGGAGTTCGCATTATTAATATTTTGTAGAGATTGTTTTTATTGATAATTAGTTTAATTTTTTTAAATGTAAATATGGTTATGTATGTTAGTGATGTAATATTTAATTCTTTCTTGATTGGAAAACCTAATTTGTTTAATGTATGTAAGGAAAGAGAAAGAACATGATATATACATTTTGCAAAAAGAAGTACTTTAAGAGGATTTAGAGGATGGAAGAAGATTAAGAGGAATTACTGGATGGAAGGAGTCTTATAAGATTACTTGGAGGAATGAAAATTACTTTATGTTTTTTTAGAACCCTTGTGATTATATCACCTACTCATTGGATGAAGTAAATATAAATATATTGCTTGGAGGTGTTTGGAGGGTTGGTGTCAAGATGGTGGGAGTTCAGGTTCAAAGCTTTATAAAATCTTTTTAAAAATCATTTGTGATTATATCCATTATCTTAGACAATGGATTTAAGATAGGATTTTGTTTCTTTTGGTGATACTTATTAATTTATTGATGACTCTTGTTATCTATGTGTTTAAGATCTCAATTTGCAAGTGATGATGAGTCATTTAATTTATTTGTTACTTGCACATCTAAAAATGACAAATTAAAACTTCTTCCATGAACAATTCTTCTTCACAAATTTGCCCCTTATATAATCAGAATATGAAAGAAAAATAAAATAAATAACATATCAATTTGCTTTAATGAAACTATTAAGATATGCTTTTAACCTCCCATTTGTTATTAAATACAAATGTAATACATCTTACATACATAACTGAGACTTAATTATTATTGTATCATTTAAATAATTGTGATTAATGGAAAGAGATAGATGTGGACAAATCAATGAATTAGACACATGTTGAAATATAAACTAAAATTTGTTTTGATAAATAAACTTAGTATATGACATTGATAATTGGTATATTAATTTATTTTTTAATAAATAAGGTGATCACTTTTATGATTAAATTCTAAATAATTAATTTACCAATTTAAATTAACTTAGCATAATGACCATTCTTAAATAACTTCAAATTAAGTTTAAAAAAAAAGATAATGTATAAAATTGTATAGACATAATATTGATATTACCAAATCTTACTAGTATGCAATCATATGATATTCTGTATTTAAAATAAATTGTCTATATAAAATATCTAATCATTTAAAATAAGTCAATTTTAAAAAAAAATATTTCAAAATAGTTTTACAAATAAAATTTATTTATAATCTAAGGCATTGTTAAAAGTATATCAACTCTTTTAATAACATTAAAAATATTTATTCATGTCTCAATCCATTTAAAAAACTTAGGGTGAGAACAATTCGTAATGAGAAGTTGTAAATGAAACATGACAAGTTTAACCTCCAATAGATACTAACTTTTAAAAAATTTCCTTTAAAACAAACTCTTTTTATTTTCAAGAATTAATTTATTTCTAGATAATGAGGCCCTTCTATTTTAAACCTTCTTAACTTAATTTAGAAAAATGTTTTTTTTAACTTAATTTTAAAGATAATTTTCTATATTTTAAATCTTTTAATACCATTCATTGTTTTTGCTAAACACAATCAAATTCTATTTCTTAAATTTATCGAAAATCGAATTTTGTGGCTTTAAACACCCTCATTGTTTTTTGCTTAAATGAAACAAAACAAATCCTATTTCAATAATTTATGGAAAATCAAAATTTGTTGTTACCCATAACTTTTGTATACTGGATTTTATACTAAATGTTTTTTTTGTTGAGTCCAAAAATATATGAACCTACATCATTGTAAAGTCATTGTCTTAACATTTTAGTGGATGATAAACATTTTCAATTTAATTGTAAAGTCATTGTCTTGACATTTTAGTGGATGATAAACCTTTTCAATTTAAGTGTAAAGTCATTGTTTTGACATTTTAGTGGATGATAAACATTTGGATTATATGAACCATGCTATCCAAAGAATTAGACATAAATCATTGCAAATAATAATAATAATAAATTGGATACCTTCAAACCATGCAGTCAAAAATCAAGAATATTATTTACAAGGAATAAGCCACATTACACCACCCATTTCCATAGTTTCTTATATGTTCTATATTTAACAAAATCTAAAAATTTAATATATAGAGACTATGTTGTAACATATTTATCATATCCACTCACATATCTTTTGAAGCATCAAAACTTTGACCAACTAATCTAGGAACGAACCATTTTTTCATTTGCATGAATCAACTCTTTGCCCAACTAATCTAGTTAGGAACCAATTTTTCATTGCGTGAATGAGCTCTTTGTGGGGCTAACAACTTGAATTAAAGGCACGTTGGCCATAACAATCTTAAACGAAATTACCATCCACATCATACAAAGTGATTTTTGATTTCACAACGTTAAAAAGTATGTCGATGTTTGGTACTTTACATGATGTTAAAGTGATTGTATCACTAGTCGCTGGAGCAGAGAAGACAGCCAGATGGATTCCACCGAGTGCTTGTGGTCCCATGTTCGAACACCCTTGGTTGTCTTGGTCCCCTTCATGGGTCAATCAATTTTAATCTAGCCAAGGTGGATTAGGGTAAGTTATTTGATGGTAGCAATAGGAATTGACCTCATGATCTATCATGGATAGGGATGGGTCATATAATGATAGGGGTAGGAATTGACTTCAATGGATAGGGATGGGTTATATAGTGATAGGGGTAGGAATTGAACTCATGATTTATATTTGCATTTGTTATTTCATAGAAAGAAAAAAAACTCATGATCTATTTCAACAATGATTTGGCTAGAATTGTAGTTACAGATTCTCCTAATTTTCACATAGAAAGAAAGAAAATAAAAGTGATTGTACCACTTAGAAATATTGAGAATGATTCATTCAATAGCGTTCTTGGAATCCTTGGATGTGTTTCCCCCTTCTAGTTTTCAATAAGTTACAAAAATAGTTTTTAACATAAATAGTTTTGACTAAGTTACAAAAATAGTTTTTAATAAGTTACGGAAATCAGATTCACTGGGTGGGGTTCTTGGAATCTTGGATGTGTTGCCCCTTTCTAGTTTTTTGGATTAAGGGCAACTCCACTTTCTCTCCAAACACTTAAGCTTAGGTTTTCTGCCTTGTGGTTTCATAGTGCCTCACTCCACTTCCTCAACACTTAAGCTTAGGTTTTCCACCTTGTGGTTGTATAGTGCCTCATTGTAACCATCAAACTATGTTTTGAGTTTGGCTTGCCTCTACTTTGGATTAAACTAGGTTTTGATTTTTGTTTTCTATATATTTTCTATGATTCATCATGTCTCCCAATTTTCAATTCATTCTCCAAATAAAATCATCCATTATAATAAATTTTGCAATCTTCTAGCATTATACATTGAAAGCTTACTATTTTGAAATCACAGCTAATCAAGGTCCGGATAAACATGAACTGTCTATAATTTTGAAAGTGCAAAGTTTCAAGTTCAAGTTTACAGTGGGGTTATCATATTTCCATTAAATATTTGGCTAAACCAGATGTTGTTTAGCTTCTACTATGTTCTATTTGACCAAATGTGTTAATTCATAAATTTGAATGTTATTTACAAATTTGTGTATTGAATAATATATTCAAAAGGGTAAAATCACTTAACTTGTGTACGAAAAACAAGCCAACTTCATGATCATATAAAACACTACAAATTATTTGTTCCATTGCAAAAATGAACTCGCCAGCAAAACAATATCAACCAATTTGATTTTGATTTTCGATACTTTCTACCGTTGTTTGTCATATGAATATTGGGATCTAGCAAATTTGAACAATTGAAGACCTCATGCTGAGACTGACTCTTACAATTGAATTTAAAGAATGCAATGAATTTTGTATATAAGGCATAACTCCATTGTTATGATGCTAATTGGAACACATTTTCTTTTTGATGTCAAATGGATCCAAGGTGCGTATAGATTTTCGAAAATGATTCACATGTGACAGTACAAAATTACAAGCCGTGACTTTGTATCCTGCTTGCTTTTGCTTCGCAATGAATGCCTCCACAGATTCAGCAGGGATAACCTTATCAGCAGAACTAGTTGAGGGCACGGTGGTTTTTAATGTGATAAAATTATGAACACATCAGAAAGCGTCCTATTATCAGAGAAGAAAATACAGAATGAGTTAAAATCCAACATATGTTATTAAAGCACGCATTATTTATACTATTATTATCAAACAAACTATAGCCAAGAAAAGGATGTTAATAAGGAAATTTATTGACTAGATATTTAATACCCTGCTGAAAGAGATACATGCAAACTATATAAATACCTGTTAACTAATGGGAGATTGAAAAATAGTCTAAAAAAGCTCTCCAACATCACAAGTAAAGCTGTTTCTGCAACATCAGGCTTTGGATCACTTGAATGAGCTTCGTCAAACCCAACAGTTCTGCGCTCCCTTATCTTCCCTTTAATAGTCCCTTTGCCGCAACACCCTTCTGCTTCTTTAGAAAGGCAGCATAAAAACCTACAGCCCAAACTTGAACAAGAGACAACACACAGTAAGACTTAAATCTAACTAATAGTCAAACAAAACCCCTATAACTAAAGATCAAACTTGACGTGCTTATTCACGAATTGCAAGATTGGAAGGATCTAGTAACAAATAGATGGTATTTAGTGACCTAAGGATCGGGTGTTGTGACTAGATAAGAGTCCACTATACATACCCTGATTTTATCTATTAGAGTATGATCACAAGCTGAAAAATTCCCAAGCATAACTCCATAACTGTTCAAGGCACAAAATATTGCATCTAGTGAACATGTGAATGCTTGTAAAAAGCTCCAATTGTAAAAAGCTCCAATTGAAGGTGCAAAAATAGAAGAAAAGCGAATAAAGGATACTCACATCAGCCAACCAGTATTGCTAAAAGTATAAAATATTAGGTATTTCTCTGAAGAATCTTTATTGTCTTCCTTCATCCAATGAGCTAGATGTGTTACCAGGAAATCAAGTTGTTGTTCTTCTTTTCCTCCAGGTCTAAAGCTGGCAATGTCCTTCATGGGAACTGTGAAAGTAATTGCGTGAAATCCCCTAGAGGTGTACCAATCTGCATACCTTTTAATATGCTTCTGCATAAATCCCAACCATCCAAGCAAAACCACAACAACTGCTGGCTTCTTATGCTCAAGCTGGCCCTCCAAAGAATTTATGTCTCCTGCTTTGGTAAATGACAAAACATGGAAATAGGACAAATCTGAATGATTCAGAGGACTAAGTGCAAATGTAGAGTTTGATGTTTGAGATGAAGAATATGAATTTGGGAAACCATATGACAAATTTACATACTTATACAACGTGAAGAGAATAGGAACATAAGCAAATGAAGAGGACGAATGACTGCTATAGTGCTGATAGAAGAGAGGTTATGGGAAGGGTAGATTGGAGGGCCTGGACACAAACTTATTATCGCAAGAAAGTCCGTTAGTTTTTCCTTTAGTGCGTGCCAAGGTATAAGATGAAGGGATAAATGACCCATTCAAAAGAGACGTAGCTACAAACTGATGGTGCGGCATTGTTCCTTCAACGGGAGAAACTTTAGAGAGAATTGAGAATTTTTTCGTTGTTGATATATTCAATGGTGTAAAAACATATACATAAGAAAACCAGGAAGACGAACTAGTGCAGTTAGAAATGAATGAGGTTTTATGAACTGGTGGTGAAGACTCACTTTGAA
Source organism: Pseudotsuga menziesii (assembly GCA_001517045.1). NCBI lineage: Eukaryota > Viridiplantae > Streptophyta > Pinopsida > Pinales > Pinaceae > Pseudotsuga > Pseudotsuga menziesii. The sequence goes on along the minus strand of LPNX010386313.1, from coordinate 25,878 downwards.
GAGACGACTGAGCTGAATCGTGAAGAATGGGACCACTTTTTTTTAATAGAATTTATCTGGCACATCTACAAACAATGCAGTTACAACAGTAGCTTCCATGGCTACAAATGGCCTCTGTAGGAGCCCAGATAAGGACGCCATATCCAACCAAAGGAAATCGTTTGTGCAAAATCCGACTCCTTTGGTTCAACTATGGCAATCTGGCCAAATAGAAATTGCAAACTTTAGGCATGCCTTAGGAAACTGACAAGTGCATCACAATCTCCCGATGATTGCGAACCCTGGATTGTTAGTCAATTGTCCCAGAATAACCTTATAATTCTAACTTCAACCGCCAACTTCTACACCTGAAATTAAAGCCAGTCAAATATTCAAATCCTCAAATTCTGCCAACAGGGCCTTGTTTCACCGGAGTCGTTTTGAAAAACACTATTCACCTCCGTCGTCCCTCTGGCTAATCATTTTCCGCCGCGTGTGACTATCCTCTATCCACTGGTTTTCAGGGTGTCCGTTGGTTTTTCATTAGTGTCCTTGTCGTCGTGTTCGCACTGCACTTCATACCTGTCACTTAAGTCAGCTCAACATGTTCTACAAGTAATCATGTTTCGTTGTGCTCTGCAAGGTTACGGATTCATTGCGCTTCCGTTCATTCTTCGGCTCTCCAAAGTCTGTAAGGTGTAAATTTAAAGAAATTATGTCATATCACCACCCATACTTGTCATGTTGTACATCAATTCTCCGAATTACGATTGCTGACATAGGAAAAAATATAAAAACTGAGAATTAGCCATACAAGATGTGCAGGCACTTGACATATCAGCCTCAAACTGTGAAACAGAAAATCAATCACAACGTTGTTCATGATTTGTATTTGGTTTAACTGATAGAGAGATTTTCCAGATTTTCCATTGCCGCATACGATGTCGACCGCACCTTCAATGTAACAGTCTTTAAAGTAATGCTTCCCACTTTCGTCTAACATCGTGTCCTGATACCCATAAATCTGCAATTGGAAAATGCACAAGGATCTGCCGAAATCCTCACAGCCACAACTTGATCGTCCCGGGTCATATCACCCAGACCGTATGAATTCTGCATAGCTTTCTTCTTTATATCAACACATGATCTCATGTTTTACTCTGATATTAATAAATTAAAATATTAGAATACCCGTTACCTAGATTGTAATATTTGTGGCCACAAAGTCTGAACCATACACGGACACCGTTGCCGAGAAAGATGTCCCATTGCACGATTTGCGCTATCATCCCAAGTGATGACCGTGTTGCTGGTGCCCGAGCCACTCAGAGTTATGAATGGCTTGTATGCATAAATAGTTACCTTCTGGCTGGGCGGTACATAACATAAGGAACAGAGGCATCAATTTTACTCCATAAGAGAGTAAACTAAAGAAGTCCTTAAATTAACCCAAAACTGTACAGGCCTTCGATGCACCTTTTCCTACCTAAACATAACCTGCTTGGCTTAATTTATCCCCAAAAGTAAAAGTATTTAAGCTTGTTCTCCTCAACTGAATTTTAACCTTCCGTGTCTGCTATCTTTGGCTCACATATAAGCTATCTTTGACTTGTGAACGTCATGCAATTGTTGCCTTCTTTAAGTCTTCTGCTCTTTCTCTTTCTGGGCATGCCATAACTGCAATGGATCTATTTTAATTTACCAAAAGCTGCAGAACAATCCCTGAATTAGCCAAAATATATCTTTCGGAAGCCCTCTAAAGCTTTTCCGCAAACACAAAGAATCAACCAGGCAAATTCTTCAGTTTTGCAGACATGAAAACTTACACAATCAAGCTATTCCTTAATATTTATCATTTCACAAACTTTCCGACTGAGACTGCTAAGAGAAAAGCCAAAATAGACTCCTCCAGGGATGCCAGAAATGACATAAAATTTACAGAAATTCAGGCAAGAAGCTTACCGTCAATTTCGATTACTGCAGCTTGACGGCAAATATCCGTTCATTCTGGATTCAAACGACAATTCCTATCAAGAGGACGACTTAAACCTTCAACTCACAGATTCCGAGGAAATCTCTCTCCCTTCACGGATCAAACAGGTGACAGCTTCTGATACTCTGAGTTTGTTTAACTGTGAAGTTAAAGATCTTCACAGTTTTCGTTATTTAACGCAAAAACTCCGTCATTCAACAGAACGACCGACCATAGTATCCAAATTTGCGCATCTTGAGACTCTGATTCACAGGCTGAGCCGAGGAGAAACTCTGAGAAGGTAGCTTAGTTCCTATTTTTTCCAGTTTCGCAGCATTTGACTAAAATACGTCCTGAAATATATTATGGGACACCAATTTGTGATGTCTACGATATTGCGCTTGAAACCCTCACCCCCTCACCCTCGTGTCTACACGGATCCCAGCTGGACAAATTATTTTACGGAGGAAATCGACCACGCACATCTTTGATTAATTGACTAATACAATTTATCACTTGGTATGTCACCAAAGTTTGGGCTTTGAACCTACTACTTTTATGTCAACGATCATGAGTTTGCTCTATTCGAATTGATCAGGATTAATATGTACACCGTCCCTATCTGGACTAAACATATCATGGTTGTGGTTATCAATGATATAATCCTATATTATTATATTTGTTTCTATGCAAATATAAAGTTGCATTCAGTTAACTTTTGTTGTTGGATCCTGCAATTTTCCACAAAAATCTCAAAGAAAATTGTTTGGATATCAGGGGAAAACTGTCTGAATGGGGTGTCTGGTAGATTTATTCCGGGGAAGTAAGATCTGCGGCCTTCTATGGTTGCCTCATATGCTTTATTTTGTGTAGGCAACGTAAACATTCCCAGACTGGGTTTGGGCCTCTGTTGTTGAAGTTTCTGAAGAGTTTTCCTACAGGCTAGACAGTATTTATGTTGTCCTCTATGTTCTGAATTATGTAGGCCTGTGTAGGAAGGTGTAGCAGTGCTAGATACAGATGGATTTCTTCGTATACTTCTGTCAAGAGATCCAGAAGCATTTGAAGAAGATCTTGGGAGAAGGGAGAATGCAGGGACAGGAGTAGACTCTGGGCGTCTAAAAGAGCTTGTCTGTCTGTCAAAAGGTGTATTAACAATAGAAGTATTTCATAAAAATAATTGGTTAAAATAGATTTTACAATAATCTTAAAATTCCTTATTATGCAATGGCTTATTTTAGATCTTCATTTTAATTTACTCACTTATTCCATGAAATATTGAATAAATTAAAATTGAAGTAAAAGAAGATAAGCAAATAACACCATCTACACAATAAACACAAGATGCACATTGGGAAAATTGAATATTGGAAAAACCTAGCTAGAAAATAAGGCTTATTTTCTATTATTTTCTTCTTAGTTATCAAATGCAAATGCAAAGTAAGGGACACTCACTATGGAGTAGCTATGGGCTCTTTAGATAGTGTGGTTGCTACATGATCATCTACTTCCTTTTATTTTGCTTCAAAATCCCACTTCCTATTTTGCTTCAAAATCCCACTTCCAAATGATCTCCACAATTATGGAACAATAAACAATACAATAAGAATGAAAATCATTCCTTATTCCTTTCCTATTCCTTTCCTAGTTGCCTAGTGTTAGAGTTTTCTCATGTCTCAACTTTCGATTAGGTTAGGGTTTTGGACCCTCTAGAATATTATTGGAAGTCAACATGTGACTAGCTCCACATGTGTGAGTGACAAGAATTGGCACAGCCGCACCCACTTGGTACCATGGTGGTCAATAGGATAGGTCAACTTGTGGGAGGCATAACTTCCTCATATGAACTCTATTTGAGGTGTTTTTTACATTGTTGGAAATACCTCAATGTGTAGAATCACGTCAAGAGATTGTGAGTTAATTTAACAAAGTTTTGACTTCAAAAATGACCATTTAAGACCTCAAACATGGTCCACAAATTTTTAGCATCTAAATCACCAAAGTGGGGCATGCCCCTAAAATGGGACTTACAAACCAATAGCTCAATTTTTCCATGCAAAATAGATGAGAAAATATATAATGATCCATTGCAGATCATATCTTCCCATTTAGGGATGCTTTTGGTCCTCAAAGCATTTTATTGAAATAGATGAGGAAATTTTTCCTCTACTTTCTCCTTGGAGTACCATATGGCCTTGCTTGGAAGTTTCCCTTCCAACCCAACATGTTAGAGTTCATACTAACTCCATTTGGTTGTTCAAGACTTCTTCTAGAAAATTGTGTCTTATGCTAACTCTACCTTGTGCTATGTTATTTATAGTAGGTAAGACTTGCGCATTAGTTTCTTGGTCAAACATAGAAGACTTATAGAGTTTCACATTCTCCACATTCACTGTTGAGTAAATGTATATGTATGGGGATAGGTTGAGCCTATAAACATTATCACTCACCTTCTCCAACACTTCAAAAGGACCACACCCCAAATCCTTGATATTATTACAAGGACCAGGTAGCCTTTCTTTGTTTAGATGCAACCAAACCGTATTTCTCACTTTGAATGCTTCCTCAATCCTTATTGACAATAGCGGGCGTTGTATTTTTCATGTGACTTCTTCAATGTCCCTTTGCACTAAGAGATGATTTCTACAACTCGAATAGGTGAGATTTGTCACATATGTAACATAAGTTCACTTAAAAAAATAACTAATATATGTATATCTACTTAAAAAAATAATTAATATAAAAATATTATGTAATCTCACAATTAAATTTAAGAAAAAATATATTTATTAAATACTACAACCTAATATTGAATAGATTGGAAGATCCATCCCCATATGTTGGCCCAATATAAGATTTAACAAAGCTAAAAATAAAGTAATAATAATATAATACTTGAATCTTATTTATTCTTTTCTTTGTTGCGTGTAGTCAATGAATTTGTAAGTCTAGGGCATTGCACATAGAGAGATTAGATACATCTAAAATCATGTATAGTACATGTATCATTAATAAATTAAATAGAATAAAGTGGCATCCTATAATCATTATAATGAAATAAACTAGCATAAATCCATCTTAACTCCAAATATACCAAGTGGTGAAAGGGATCAAATCCCTCGAGGTGCAAACACTTTCTTAAAGTTTACAAACCTTTTCTCCAAGTTCATGTAAACTTTGAGAAAATATTTGCAACTCAAGGGACTTGATACCTTTCGGCACTTGTAGATATGGAGCTAAGATGGATCTATGTTGGTGTACTTGCAAATGCATCTGCCTAATATTATTAACATTTTTTTCAGCCTTCAGTGCTTTTAATGTGTTGTCTTCCCTTACGCTTCATTTTTTCCAAATACAACATCTATGGGAAAAGGTGGAAAATATCCAAATCAGGATTCAAAATGGGACTTATTGGTATAATTATGCACTACTCTATTACAAGAGTGTTGGATATAAGTCAAATTTGTGTCCCATGTACTTGGATGCATTTGATTATAACCCCTCAAAAGTTGCACCAATGTCTTGTTCAGTACTTCTATTTGCACATATTTATACGGATGAAAAGTTGTAGATTTCTTCAACTTGGTGTTGTTCTTCTTCCAAAGTGTAGTCCAAAAAGCACTAATAAATATAGTATCTCCATATGAGATGGTGTTCATTGGTATATCTAAATGCACCTATACATTTTCAAAGAACTTGTTGGTTGGATGTTGTCCCTTGATGGAATTTTTACAAGGCACATGAATGCACATCTTCATAAAATTGTTAACTACCACAAACAAATAATTATGTTCCTTCCATGGAGATTATATCTTAATTTTTGATAGGTATAAGCAGGCGATGGTATAAACTTTTCTTTTTGTTACTCGACTTGTTGTTACAACAAAGAATGAATCCTCTTATAAATTAAGCTACATATTCTTTCATTATATGCCTATACACATACATGTGTAAGTGGTAATTGTCTTCCCAACACCAATATTCCCTGCAACTTTGGAGATGAGAGTCTCTCTAATAAGTTGCAATATTTTACCTTTAGGAAAACAAAGTTTTCCTGTATTATAGAGAAACCCATCATGAACATGTTAGTCAACCTTATAAACACCTTATTCTACATGAACTTGGCTCTATCACTACTAAAGCACATCTTTAAAGTCCCCATCTTTTGTGTATGCATCATGGGTGAAATGATCCATCTGCATAAGGGTTCTCAAAGTTGTGATCTTCAATGTGGGTGGCCTTGAGAGAATGTATACCAACTTTAGTGTTTCCCTTCTTATATTTTATGATGAGATGGTTTTTTTGTAAAAAACCATCCACTTGTAGTGTCTAACTCAAGATGAATCTTACTCTAGACTTGTAAATATTGCAATGGTTAGTGATTAGAGTGGATAACTGTATCCTTTCCCATGAGATAGTGCTTCTAGTTATTAATAGGATTTAACTAGAATAAAGAGTTCCTTGCCATATGTAGCATAGTTTAGGAATATTCCATAGAAAATTTTAAATGATAGCATAATATATTACTCACTACAATAAGACTTCTCCCATAGCATACCCATTTTCATATGTCTCCACTTCGAAAAGCTTTTGAAAACTAGGCAATGCAAGAACAAGTGCTCATAAAAATATTTATGTTTATTTTTTCCCTAGAGGACACTCTTTCCACTAGTTTCTATAGCATGGAGTTGTGTAGCCACCATTGGAAATGATGCTAAGGACTTCCATAGGTACTTTGTTCCCCAACAAATCTCCTAACTTCAATGATATTTAGTAGGGATTGGACACTTAAGGATGGCCTCCATATTTGTGGGATTTATATTGAGTTTCCCTCCACCAATGAAATACCCAAATACACTAAATTTATTAAGTTTTGTCAGTAGTTGATGCATTTTCAAGGTATCAAAACCTTGTACAAGGTGTGAGATATGTTCTTCCCAAGTATATCTATAATGAAATATATCATCTAAATATACTATTACAAATAAATATAGAAAGTGTCACAATACATCATCTATCAAACACGTAATTGTAGTTGGTGCGTTACATAACCAAAGGGAATTTCCAACCATTCATATAGGCATTGACTTATCTTGAAGATATTCTTCTAAGTTCCACCTTCTTTGACTCATACATTGTGGTATCTCGATCTTAGATCCAACTTGGTGAGGTACATGGTATGTTGACACTAATCTATCAAGTCAGTGATCATGAGTAGAAGATATCAATCTTTTAAGTTTATCTTATTCAAATCTCTATAGTCGATACACATTCTCCAAGTCCCATATTTCTTGAGTACTATGATGATAGGTGACTCATAAGTTGAGGTTCTTGATCGAATTACTCCCTACTCCAATAACTATTGAAATTGTTTCTTCACTTCATATACTTTTGAAATGGATCATTTGTACAATCCATTATTTGGAAATGGGGAGCTAGGGAAAAATGTATCGCATGGTCCACTTCCCTCTTATGTGGTAACCCTTTAGGCTCTTAGAACACCTTTTATAAGCCTACAAAAGATACTCCAATTGATGCTTCTGATTTTTAGTACATCCCTCATGATATGACTTTAGTTTAACCTATTCATATCTTACCTAATTCTCTCTCAAGAAGAGTAAAACAAACTTCCTACTATAACTAATCAACTTATTAACCTAGTTAGCACTTACCAAAGATATCTTAGATTTACCTTTGTGTTCATTGTTGATGAAGGGATTCCCATCCTTGATTAGGGGGTACTATTTTTTCTCCCCGTGAAGATTCCATCTCATGTATCAAGTGTTACTATGTCTACCTCCAATTCATGAATATAGTTCACACTTGTAGAAAAAATGATCTTACACTACTTAGTAACCCCAAGGTCAACGGACTTATTTGACTATATGGAAATGGGTGAGGATGGCCATGAACTTCCAATTTGAGTTTGTTGTTAAAAATTTGTATCACAGACAAGTGTTTTCCTTGGATTAGTGCCTTGATCCGACCAGCAACCGATAGGTTCGCCTTCAACAGGTCTGCCTCGACATGTTCAGTCGACAGGTTCACCTTCGATAGGTCCACCTCGACATGTTCAGTTAACAGGTTCGCCTCGATAGGTCCACCTCGACATACAACATACCAACATGCTCTACGACGATTGAGCTTTTGAACCTTTATAACTTGTTTGCAACTGAACATAATGGGTAGTCAACCAAGCGTCTTAGCATCCTATATAAGCATGTACACTATGTAATATAGACATCTATCTGATTCCTCCATCATTCATGGAGCATAAGTAATAAATTGGTTTGAATTCTTGCATATTGTCTATGTGTATACTTTCTGTCGACCTAAGTGTATTTCCTTCTTTGTTGTTCTCTTTATATGCTTTCGCCACAACAAATCTCGATTCATTCATTCGATTGTTGTCCCTAGTGTGCACCTGGGAACGACCTGGATCATTCGTATTGGAGCAAGATCTTGTCCAGAGCTTAAGTTACATAAGAACTTCCATCGAAGTTATTTAACTTATGCCTGTTCAAACATGATTGCAAACTCAACAACTCAAGCAGACAATTCCTCCGACTTCAGAAAATATGGATGAAGAAGCAGACAATAGACATGCAACTGACGAGACAGAGCAACTCATAGAAATATCACTGGCTCGCCAATGAACCAAAATGTTCACCCAGTTCAGTCAAATTCTCATGAGTCACTTTGAACTTTGGGGAATCCTCGACGCGATCTCACTTCGATAAAATCAGCCCCTTCAAAGTGTAAATGAATCTGGACATACCGAACCTTGAAGGAAAGATTGACGTGGAATCTGTCGAAAATTGGGTGAAACAAATGGAATCTTACTTTGCAGTGAATCAAATCTCCGAAGCGGAAAATATCACCATTGCATCCTTAAATATGTCAACCTCCGTACACTACTGATGGGAGAATCTATCGACAAAGATNGACACATGGGTAAAATTTGTCAAATATGTCCCAAAGGAGTTATCCCCCCCCCCGCCCCAAGTACCTTGAAAAATAGTATAATAAGTGGCAACAACTAATGAAATGGAAAGACCAGTTCATACAGAGTCACACTCATGATTTTTATCAACTCATGGCTAGAATTTGCTTCCAAGAAGAAGAGAAATTGCTTGTCTTGAAGTACGTCAATAGTTTAACCTCGTACATTCAGCAAGAAATGGAGTTTATGTCTGTCAAAATGCTTGCGGATGCATTTCATTACGCCATTAAGCTTGAATATAAACAAAGAGGAAAATTACATTTTGCGAACAAGACAACAGGTCGAACATTCGACAAGAAGTCAACAGCCAACTCCAACAAATTCAAAAACCCTTCTCAGCTAACTCTGCCAAAGCCTGATCATCCAAAGAAGAATTTTCAGAAAGACAAGAGGCATCGCAACAAACAAACTCCTACCGGGAAATGGTGTGATTATCACAGTTCAACATGGCATGATACATCAGAATGAAAAGCTTGGAAGACATTTTTGGCAAAAGTTTCATCATTTGATTTGTCTGACAGAACCCCGGTAGAATCTAATCCAGATGCATCGACTCTCTTAGATTTGACCTCAACCACTCTGATAGCCTCGACCATCGTCAACAAGGAGGAACGAGAGAGCCTATTCCATACACAGATATGGGTTCAGAACAATCCATTACATCTGATTGTGGATAATGGTAGCTAGAAGAACTTCATTTCTGAAGATCTTGTGAAGAAATTAGGTCTTGTCACCACTCCACATCCTCAGCCTTACAATATCGGTTGGATGAAGGATGGACAGGAACTAAGGATCACACGTCAATGCCGAATTGCCTACTTCATTAAGCCCTTTGAAGATGAAGTACTCTGTGACGTGGCACCGCTTTCCGTAGCCAATACCTTATTCGGTAAACCCTACCTATGGGATCGACATAGTACATATCAGTCAGAGCCTCAGAATGTGATTATTCAAATCCGAAATCAATGGGATGGCATACCAGAGTGACAACCCACTGTCATAGTTGATTTTACCACACCTAGTGGATCACATATTTATGGCCTTCCCTGTCCCTCTGCAGACTCTTTGGACCCCATGGACATATATTATACTTCGATGTTCCAAGATTATCCCCACAAATCACCGGTTTATATGCCTATACATGACTTTTAAAGCAATACTCGCATGTATACGCAGCACGGGGGCGTCACCTAGGGACCAATATGATATCACGTCCGTTCATATTGGGGGGGTTAAAATTTAAAAATTAAAAGTTAATATATTGGTGGTATATTAGGGGTAAAAAGGGTTTTTTTTAACTATATAAATATCCAATATGTTGAGGGATATTTTATTCCACAATCCTGCCCGCGCCCTTCACCAGTCCTCCAAGCCTGCCTGCACCCCTGCATATGCTGCATAGGTTTTCCTGTGGTTTTCTGCCCACGCCCTTCACCAGAGCTCCAAGCCTGTGTGCACCCTGAAGACGCTTCTTTCTTCCAAGACCAGAAATGTGGAACAGACAATTGCAGATCTTTCCTTTTCATCTCGAGAGACTAGAGCAAGCACACGGGATTCACTGAGCGTCCTGGGGTTCCGCGGAGGGTGATCTAGATTAATCCTTTGGCCCTCACGACACATTGAGACTTCAGCAATCGAACAGAGTGTAGAGCAGCTTCCATGAGCGCAGCTGGTAATATTCTCTTTTTATTTGTTATTGATTTCTCGGCTCCTATTTCTTTAATTTTGGTTTTGAAGAAGAGGAAGAATCCATTTGGCTTCCAAACTATGAGACGAGGCATAATCACGAAGATACTTCTTTTTTATAATTCCCCCAAAGAATTAGAACAGTTGTGCGTTTAGGATTTGAGACTAGGAATTGCTTTTATCCTTTAAGTATGAAGAATCAAAATCTGGATAGTAATAGCTAGTGTCTCAGTGTGGTAGTATGTAGTAGATGGTGGGATTTCTGGCTTGGCTGCTCTGACTATGGTATTATATTATCTAAGATCTGCTACCGAAGCTACCAATGGTGGTATTAAAACAGAGCGAAGGGAAGCTATTACTATTACTGGTGCAAAAACTAGTTCTGGTACTGGAGCTTAAACTTGTTCATCGACTGGAGCATAGCATCTTGGTCAACGGAATCAATAGCTAGCTAGGCCTGGTGCTGGTACTACTGCCATTGGTGGTTGTGGTTACTCTGTGGTTTTCTGCCCGTGCCCTTCACCAGTGCTCTAATCCTGCATGCACCCTGCATACGCTGCATAGAGTTTTCCTGTGGTTTTCTCCATCATTTTTCTGGGTTTTCTCCATCCTGTTTTCTGGATAAAGAGGGGGTTTTTTCAAATTGTAGCAGTGTTGGTCCTTAGGTTTTCTGTGGGTTTTCTCAATCGTGTTTTTTGGCTGGCTTATCCGGCTTCTTCTATGATGATGGATTTTCTGGTTTTTCGGGCTTATCAGGCTTGTCCAGCTTGTTGGGCTCCTCATATAGACTTTATTGTTTTCCTTCTCATTTTGAGAAAACAGATTCGGTGCTTTCCTCTTTTGGTTGCAGGTTTGGTGCTTTCCTTCTAGTGAGATATACCATTGTATACTTTATCTATTTCCATCCATTTGATCGGTAGTGAGAAATAATTGGCATATTCAGCGGCAGTGAAAGCTATTTCATATGCATTATCCAAGGGCGTTTTTTCAAATCATAGCGGTGTTGGTATATCGTTCTCACAGAAGGCACATTTTTCCAAGGGAGGATGAATTTGCAAGCAGACTATATTGGCAGCATTTTGATCAGGCATGGACTAGAACTAATCTAGATGAAGCTTGGAGTCGTAAAGGGAATCCTGCTGCTGGACCAATTCTTGGATATTCACTAGTTCAGCTACATCCTAGCCCACATGGGACTCATGTGGGCCAGCCTCTTCATGTTTGGGGACATCCCACTATAGATCAATCACGTAGTCACATGTCGCAGCAACTTCCTATGGGGACTCCTACTACATGGCAAGCACAAGATGGCTCTTTCTGGAAACATCCAGGGGTATAGTTGCAAATTTGAACCAGATTGCTTTTTATTCTTTTCTTTTGTTTCATGTTTGAATACAGTATATTTTGTCATATTATTTATGCGTTGATACAAAATAGCATCTGATACAACTTCTTGCAGGTATGCCTTGATGCTTGGGGTTGCCCCACACTTGGGATGCCATTCTACCCCCAACCCATGATGGTAGGTACTTGTACTTGGTGTGTAATTGTGAAAATTTAGAACTATTTGCATGCATAGTTGATAGTAATGGTTGCTTGTATGGAACAGACGCTACCTGCAAATCATGGTCACAGATCAACCCCAAATCCAAATTCAACAATACAGGGTGTTTCAGTTCAACATACTCCAATCTCTGATCCACTTAATAATAATGGATCTCCTTTATGGGAAAAGTCCTTTAATGGTCACCCGGTAATCCTATTATCAACCTAATCTTTGACGATATAGCAATGTTATACGCATCATTGCATTACATCTTGTCTCTTGAATTTTTTTTCAGATTGTAGTAATGATTCAGTCTGTTTTGTTCTAGAAAAAAATGAAATGGCAATATACTGATTTCACTAATTGATGGAATTATCTCTGTGCAGCCAAAATAGGTAATCGATGAATCTTTTAAAGAGGCTTTAAATAACCCTTGGACAGCTCTTCCTCTGGGCCTCAAACCTCCATCAATGGAGAGTGTTATGGCAGAGCTCCAGAGACAAGGAATTAGTAAAATTCCACCCCCTGCTTCATAAACAGCCATTAGAATGCAGTTGGAAAGTCAAAAAGTTTAGAATGCAATGGGAATTTGACCAGCAACAAGTATCCCTTGTCAGATCAGAATGAGTCCTTTCCAGTGCTTGTACTACTCTTTACCCCCTGCAAAAAGGGCTCATTTTTCCTCATAGAGATTATCTACACCTCACATGGTCCATCTTTTCTCAAGGGATTCATTGAAGAATGCATCAAGTTGAAGAAAACACAAGCCCTGCAAATGAAACATCTGGAAGAGCTCGGCCTAAGCACTCACTGCAAAATCATGTTATGCTATTGAAGCTTCGAAAGCCAATTGGTTTGATCATTTCTTCGAGGTATAGAATTGTATTCAAGTATTCCAAGCTTCACTTGAATAGTTCGTAATGGGCACATGTACACAGCCCATTATTTCAATGATGTGCAATGTATGAGCAAAATATTGCTATTCAATATTTGGGGGTTATTCCACCTATTTATTGTAATCTCCTAAGGATTTTCCTAAAGGCCTCACGGTTATGGTGTTAGATGAGGACACTGAGGCAGCTGCTGAAACCAAGTCCAGACTGGAAGGTTTTGAATATGTTGGTAAGTTTGATTAAAATCCTTAATTGCACGTAAATATTGGCAGAGACACCATGGAGTAAGCTTCAATGTACAGGACTTATTGATCATGGGGATCTCGTTTGAAAAATCTCAAATCTGGAACTAGACTCAAAGGTTTCAAGTTTTCTTTATTACTCTACTGATCAGATAATTTTGATGAGATCTCAAGAATTTTGTCTACATGGTGTTGCATTTGAGGTCTTGTATCTCTGGAGTAACTTTATAAAAACTTAAGTATGGAATGCTCTTCAGCAATGGAAAAGAATTTGGGGAGTAACAAACTGGATAGTGCTATGTTGGATAGTATAGAGGAGTAACATAGTTGATAATACGATAATGCTAAGTTGGACCAACAAGCTATTATGAAACAGTTGATCCATGGCAATTAGTGATCTCAAAGTCTCATGGACCCATTTCTTTTCCAAGTATAGAACAGGTCCTACGAAAGGATCTGAGGCTTATTGTTAGACTGTCTTACTTTTTATTACCAGCTGGGGTGACTGGGTGTGAAGTTGGGGAGTTGATTCTGCCAGTACAATTTGTTGGGTTGATCTATCATATGTTGCATAAGGTGTATTGGATATGAACATTGGCACAGATTCATCAAATTTTAGGTTTGATATACCCTTTGAAATTTAAAAAGGTTCAAAGATGTATATCTACAATTAACACAAATAACCTACATATCAAATATGAAAAGTCTAAATATGCAACCCTGAGCTTACCAGATGGATGGGTTTGCTGGTTTGTAGACAACCTGAGGAATTGTGTGGATGCTCATACAGAGTCCAACTATGCTTTTATGATTCATCCCTCCTGTGATGTAGATGATTTGAATAGTATTGATTCATCCTTGCAACTTTGTATTGAGCTTGCAATTAATGATTACCTGTGAGGAATTGTGTGGATGCTCATACAGAGTCCAACTATGCTTTTATGATTCATCCCTCCTGTGGTGTAGATGATTTGAAGAGTATTGATTCATGCCTGCAACTTTGTATTGAGTTTGTAATTAATGATTACCTGTGGAATTGTGTGGATGCTCATACAGAGTCCAACTATGATTTTATGATTCATCCCTCATGTGGTGTATGATTCATCCCTCTTCTGGTGTAGATGATTTGAAGAGTATTGATTCATCCCTGCAACTTTGTATTGAGTTTGCAATTAATGATTACCTGTGAGGAATTGTGTGGATGCTCATACAGAGTCCAACTATGCTTTTATGATTCATCCCTCCTGTGGTGTAGATGATTTGAAGAGTATTGATTCATCTCTCCTGTGGGATGGATGATTTGAAGAGTATTCCCAGTCACCGTGACAGCTATGAGTAAAATATTAAGCAAGTGATTGATAGATTGAAGATTCATAAGTGACCAGTATGGATCTCCCTAAGGAGACTTATATTTGAGTCATGAGCTTATACAGCTCCTAAAACAAAGACAAAATTGAATCAAAACTAAAACCCTTTTAAACATGTTTCCAGTATTTTCTTCCTTTTCATGAATTCATTAAATGGAAAAATTACATGGTGAACTACATATATCTGTAAATATCTTTGAGAATAATGAGAGTTTCGGTAATTTAATATTGTTTTTGTTTCCATCAGAATCTTGGGTCACAGGGGCATTTTGGGTCAGATGAGAACATAAGCTTCCTTGGAGTTTTTGACGGTCATGGACCATATGGACACCTGGTTAGCAAAAGGGTTAGAGACTCTCTGCCTAGCTTGCTTATGAACCAGTGGGAAGAACTGCTTTTAGCTGATTGGCCTGGTCCTGCAAATAGTAATGATTTTGAGGTCGTTGATTCAAACAAATTGTGTAATGATTCGGATGGGGATGTGCACAAAGAAGAGTCCAAGATGTTTGCAGCATGGAAGGAATCTCATCTACGAGCTTTCCAGGTAATGGATAAGGAACTCAAGCTGCATCCCATTTTGGATTGCTTCTGTGGTGGGACGACTGCCGTTACCATCCTCAAATAGGTATAAAAGCATTTATGCATTCTCAATTGCCATTCTCATATTTCAATAACTTGATCCATATATGGTTAGGGTCTTCCTTCACTTCAGGGCACAGGAAGACAAAATGATCAGCTTTTAGCATTCATCCCTCTTCCTTTAGAGAAAGGTGACTTAGATTGTGCCTAGGATTGAGCAAAACCATAAGTTGATGAACTATCATGATTGAAATTTCATAAGCTGCTGGTGCAGACCTATCAAGCCACAGTGAGAACTAAGGTGCCTAATGATGCAGATAAACTCCAATCTGCAACAATTTATTCTTCAATATAGTCCACACGTATGCATATGTGCAGTCTGTATGCAAAATTCCGTTCGGTTGTAGGCAAAAATGACAGTTGATAATACTTTATGCTTCAGGTAATGGCACAACGAAGACCAGCTCTGCATAAGGTGTTAGATCACAGCGATGAGTTCTTTGCACTGCTTATGTTTGTTCTTGAAGCCCACAGTTTACAATCTACGGGTAAATCTTGTCCTATAAAATGTCTTATTTCTACAAAATAACATAATGAAGTATTAGAGAAATGTTTAGGCTTTCAATTAATGAACAACATTTTGACTTATCAAATGGCCAAAGATCGTCAAATACAGAATCAAGGATGTAGATTGACTTACAAGACTTAATGCAACATTATTTGTTTTTGCACCACCCCAGTGCATGTTTTGAAGTAAAATCAACAATGAATAATAAAAGAGAGTCATACACCAGGAGAACACCACATTTGAACCTGCCATTGTGTCAAGTCTTGTTAGAACTTAGCACTAGCCTAATAGGCTTGAAATGTCAATATTGAGCCTCAAAGTAACTGGACATGAGAAATTGTATCAAGGACCTCGTGATCCCACTGGCCATGGTCAATGGTCTTTCTTCACTTTTGAGAGCCTAATATGCCTGAAATGTCAATATTGAAATGAATATTGAGCCTTAGAGCAACTTGACATGAGAAATTGTATCAATTACCTCGCGATCCAACTAGCCATGGTCAATGGTCTTTCTTCACTTTTAAGGGTTAGGGGTTCACTTTTAAGTATAAGAGTAAGGAATGAGTTTGGCAACTAACATAAGTTAGTTTCCCATAATGGCTCCACATGTCACCCTACTCTTCGGCTACATGCCACCTGATAAATATAGACCTACTAAAAAAAGACATGCCAAAAATAGCAGTTCCAATTCCTAAAAAATAAGAGTTCTAGAAATGAAAATAACTGCTACAGGTATTGAACAAAAGACCTAATAGATTACACTGTGTTGGATGATATTGATCCAACCTAAAGGCTCACAATAGGTAGAGGAGACTCACCTGGCAGAGTTTTATCCTGATATTGATGACTTGGGGTGGATTGGTTTGGAGTTGAATCCACTAGTAGTAGCTGTGCTTCTATTAGTACTACTACTGTAGCAGCAGATGTCCTTGAGGAGTCTGATGAGTCCGAGCCAGAGTATGGTCCTGTAGTTCATGCTGAGGATCCCATTTCCAACAGAGGTGATGGGTTTGGTGATTGATCATGTTGATCAGTGATATGTAGTAGGCTAGTACCTTACTACCTTGTAGCATGTTGTGTTTTGGATTCTAGAGGCCATTTAGAGCCTTGTTGATTTAATATTTTGTTTCAAATATGTAATGCACTCATCTCCATTTTGATATATTCACCCTTACATGGTATATAAATGAGAAAACTGTGCATATTTTGTCTCTAATGGTTTGGAATCTTTATAATATATTTTTTCATGAAAATTTTAGTATTTTAATATTTTTAGTAAACCGAGGCATAAAATTCAAATTGGTATAGAAAATGGTTTCAACTTGTTTTCTAAACATATGAAATATGGTAAACTCATTGGATGTTTGTGGGGAGTTAATGTCCGTTCCCCCCAGTCTATTGAGGGTGGATTTTCTTCAACTTCAGAGAGCTAGGAACATGTCTAGGTGATCATGTATATTCTTACAACTTGGTACTAACATGTATTGAGAGGGTATATTGGCAAGTGGAGGATTTGGCTATGAAAAATGGTTTCAACTTGTTTTCAAAACATATGAAATACTGTAAACTCATTGGATTTTTGGGGGGAGTTAATTCATTTTTCTAATTCTATTTTGATTAAGTTTGTTTACCATATTTGCTATGTCTTTTCTATTGAGATTTGTAGTGTTTCACAAAACAAACTATGAGGAGGTTGTTGGTTAGCAAACTGTGTTTATGGCTGTTCACAGTTACCTTGGTAGCCGTCTCTTACCTTATCTAAATCACTACAGCAAATTGATTTTATTTGCTGACATTGATATCCTTTTAATTAGTATGAAATTTATGAATTAGGGAGAGCCTGTAGATATTGCAATTTTGGTATCTATTAGATTTTATTCATTTTCTCAAACTTGGATGGATGCTTATAATTTATCAGACATGGATGGAATTAGTATGGTGCTTAATTTATTAATGAAAAATGTGTATGCATTTTCCTGTCTATGCCCATAGTACATACACTTTGTTTTTCATTTGATATTGGTCCTTGCAACCTCTTTACATATCTTATTGTCTACAAGGAGATGTTGATTTAAGAGTTGGAGAACTTATCTTGAATGACAGCAGTTGCATACTGATCATTCTATATGTTCACATCTGTTGCAAGTAAAAAATGCACATACGTATCACTAAGAAACACTAGTATTTATTGCATCACATTGAATATTTAGAGTAAAAAAGATGAACGATCGTAACTTTTTTAGCCAAATGGAAGAACACAATCTTCACTTGTAAAGGCCTTTGATTTTGAAAGAGTGATACCGCAAAACAGATCTTCTAATTAGCAAGAAAAAGTATTCTCTGAGCTGAATTATGGTGAGAGAATCAGAGATCTATTGGAATGAAAATTTCTTTTTTTTAGCATTCAGTTTTACTGATATTTTGAAGCATTTCTAAGAATGGCCTTTTCATTTTTCTTATTTTATAGATGCTTCATTTTCGGAATCATTATATGGTTTGAGGAGAAGGCCTGCAGAAATTGTGCAGCAAAGCCAAGAACCTACTAGTACTACAGGACAAAAGCTAAACATGTATGGCTTAACAAGGCATCAAATAATTCTCTCAGTTGTATTTCTGGTACGATCAGTGACAAGATGGGGATTGCTTCCACAATCAGCAATTTTGTTCTATAAGTTGTAGTCTGTTGATTATTATTCATATGAATTGATTGAGATATTTATTCATCCTTAAATAGTTATGTAGGGAATATGTTGTTATAAGCTCAATCAATCTGCTATAAATTTAAAATTTGAAGCTTTTATACCTTGCTGTAAGTGTTCATGTGGTAATTGTCTCATGGATAGAGCTTATTTTTATGTGGTTCCATATCTTGGTTTCAGCTTGTTGAACTGATTGTCTTAGTTTTCTGTTATTGTCTCAGTTCGTTGGCTGTTGTTTTAGCTTGATTATGACATATAGAACTTAATCCCTCTTTAGAGGTTGGGGTTATCTTGTTTGCATGAACAACACAATGATGAGGACACTAAATGTGACAAGCAAATATGAACCTATTGGGATTTAAAGCAATCATGGTCATTTTTTTCTTACAGTTTGTTCGGCAACATAAGATGCATAATGGAGCTCACTCTTTTCCCTTTCTATGTTTTTAAAATTTCTTGTAATCATGTCATGTAATGCAAGCATGAATGGATCAACAGTGGTTGATAATTGCATCTCCCTGCATCTTGTATTAAGGTGACACCATAGAATATACAATGTGTTATGGATCTGTCTCTGATTTGTAAATTGCCATGGATATTCCATTGGACAGTTTGTCATAATAGATTACAAAATGCTTTTACATATGCCGCAATTTTTATTGTACTATGTTACAGCTTGATTTAGCACCAGGGAAAATTTTAGGGATCTATAATTTCCTGAAGTGTTCGGCGATATTTTTGTAAAAATATTTAAATTTATAGGGATTTTATATAGTTTCTAGACAATTTTGGTGATGTTTAGAGTAAAAAATTTATCATATGGAATTTGAGTGAATAGTTTTAGATGAAAATGGAAATTGATGATTTTTTTTTCTTCGAAAAAAATACCAAAAATTAGCCCATGGGCTAAATTTTTCCTTATTTATCAATTGGGTGGAAAAGTCCCAATCCACTAGTGCTATCGAGAAGCAACTTCGGAAGAAAGCAGCACCACTGTTACCTCAGTGTTAACTTCCCTTGCTTTTGACTAACTCTCAAGGTCAAGTGGGGATTCCCTAGGGTTGACTTGGTAAATTATATAGAGAGCTTAGGGGCAAATGATGAAAACTTAATTAGAATTGTGCAAGTGAATTACCAAGTTAATATCCAAAAGAGTGTTTGATCATGTAAGATTATTAAGTTGCTAAACAAGCTAAACACTTGAAATTGAAATACTCAAGGATACAAGATATCAATATGAACAATGCAAGACCATTAATTCTAGAATTTTAAATGATCTTTTGCAGAAAATAACTCACGATAAATTAATGCCAAATATGGTTAAATAGTGGGTTCATTTGATGCAATATAAATACATCAAAAACTGAAATTAAAGGTGGAATAAGTTGTCCAATTAATTTCTTAGATTATATGAAGTTATGGCCCAAGGTGAGGCCTCGCTTGAGAAGATTTTCTGAAGCAAGGTGTTATTCAAGGTGTTAGATTAATTAGATGAACTTCCTGAACATGTCAAAATGCCAGGGGATAATTTTCACCTCGTAATTTGAAACAGGTCACAAAACAATCTCCAGATACTCCTTTAGATTGCACTTGGGCTAGCCGTGTTCTTTGGGACTTTAATTTTATCTACTAGTTCTTGCTGTAACAATTTGAAATTGCTTGGCTGGAACACCTGCAAAACATGACAAATTTTCTCCAAGCCTTTGGGGTTTCAGGCAATTCCTTCCAAGGAAGTGTCACCCTAAAGCATACACCTTTAATATCTAGATCTTAGCTCATACCCTATCCTATGCACACTTAAACTTGTAACCCTCCGTATATGACGATCACAAGCAAGATACAAGACTAGAACATGTAATAAGTAAAGAGATTCTTCCCTACTTATTTCCAATAGAGTAAGATTACCCTTTTTTATGGACTAAATCTAAAAGTTTGACAATGCAAGAAGATACATGTTACCTCAAGAACTGATTCATCTTGATATGCCTCATGTAAGAAAGATCCCAAAGAAACCAAGAGCCTTTGATGCATAATATATCTTTATTCCAAAAGAATGCTTGGCCTCTTAATTGATAATTTCAAAGAGTAGGAATTATTAAGGTTTTCAAAATTCATCTCACACTACTATTTTGTATGAAATTACTTAGGAGTCTTAGTCTTATATTTGCAAGTGATGGGAAAGAATATGCAATGCCTTTTGTGACTTCAAAGGATCTATTGTATAATAGAAATAATAAAAATATAGTGTATAGTTACTACTGATATAGTTAATCTTTTAATCTAAAAAGATTAACAGTATGCATTGAAGATTCCAAATCAATTTTGTTTCTGAAGTTGTACAATCTCCTAGATACCAAAAGGGTGCTTGGATAA